>MUZC01004774.1:775883-790225 GCA_002072015.1 Radix auricularia
GGGTCATCCATGGCGCTAGTGGTCTTGACATATGACGTATCTTGTCCATTAGAATCTGGTGTACACCAGGGTTTTCCCTCTTTTAACACGGACGTGAAGGCGAGGGGTGGATGAGGAGAAGATGGTGGCAGTGGAGAAGGCGGAGGAGGTGGTTGTTGGAGGATATGGAGGTAGAGGAGGTAGTGGTTATTCGTCTGCACAGCCCGGCGTACAAGTTCAGTACAGATATCATTGATTTGGGGGGGGGGGGGTCGGGGTNGGGGTCAAGGGCAGAAGTCGCTGAGTGGTGGAGGTGTTGCCCGGATGTCAAGGTCAACAGGTTTCAAAGTCACCGGGTCACGAGGTCAATGTCTTCGGATCGGCCACTTGAAGTCGTATGTTGATTAAAGGGTAATCAATGAAGTTAATTGATTTTTTCTGCCCTACCCCCTCTCTTTGCTACGACAGCATGCTGTCCATCATCGCAGGCAGTATGAGGTGAAATAGGTGCTCAGTGCCGCCAGAGATACACACTGCCCCGCGACACGGACCAATGTTCCCTTTTAAGCTGCGCGGCCGCTCAGTTATGTGACCGCAGCCGCGCAGCAGTTTATAATTACCGGGCAGCAAATTTTGATAGGACATATTATCGCGGCGTTTGGTGGAGTGTAAAAATTTTCCCCCAATAATGAATGGTGTGCAATTGTGCACTCCACGTTGTTTATTTGCACACGGAACGTCGAGCCTTAGATGGGCATAGGCGTGTTTGAGAAATATTTGGTATGTTGTTCTTGGGGGCGTCGGCCAAAGCAGATGATTATAATTTGTCCCAAGTGGTGGCCGGGCTAACGGTCATGTCAGCAACCCTCCGCCCCCCCCCCCGCCTCCATACTAAGGTCAAATCTCAAAGAGAGTCAAGTTAAACTTTCAGCGTTGCGGGAAAGGGTTGTTACCATTTAGTCAGATTATACACACACATCGATTGTGTTTTAATATAACTTACGTTGCTAACTTGCTAACAAGTAGTTAAATGTCAACATTAAGGCTGCGTGGTAAAAATTCATTTATCCACAAACTGAAAAAAAACACTGTATCTTGATAATGCCGGACATTGAATAATACAACAATATTGTTGCTTATTTTCAAGAACTCTTTCTATAGACTTTTCTTGTTTTACGGTTTAACATCATACTAGAATTGCTACTTCTATTTTTTAATAATAATTTTTTTCAACCAAACTTAAACTTGAACTGTCCCTTAACCCGTCGTTTGGTCGTTGGGGCACAATTGTGAACTGCACACTATCTCATACCATGTGTCCCGGTCCTGTGCTGCCTTCTGGGAGTCGCTAAATGACAGGCCGGTCCACTTTTTGATATCGTCCTCCCATCTCTTCCTTGGTCTGCCTCTTTTCTTCTTCCTGGCATGGACTGTGCCTTGCAATATGGTCTTTGAGAGACCTCAACCAAACGCCTCTTTAAAAATAACACTCCATCGTCCAACAGAAGGCTTCATTTAGCAACCCTCTATGGGTACCGACAATGCTACATCTTATCATCCCCTAGCAACTCTCTATGAGTACCGACAATGCTACATCTTATCATCCCCTAGCAACTCTCTATGAGTACCGACAATGCTATATCTTATCATCCCCTAGCAACTCTCTATGAGTACCGACAATGCTACATCTTATCATCCCCTAGCAACTCTCTATGCATGGGTACCGACAATGGTACATCTTATCATCCCCTAGAAACTCTCTATGAGTACCGACAATGCTACATCTTATCATTCACTAGCAACTCTCTATGAGTACCGACAATGCTACATCTTATCAACCCCTAGCAACTCTCTATGAGTACCGACAATGCTACATCTTATCATCCCCTAGCAACTCTCTATGTGTACCGACAATGCTACATCTTATCATACCCTAGCAACTCTCTATGAGTACCGACAATGCTACATCTTATCAACCCCTAGCAACTCTCTATGCATGGGTACCGACAATGCTACATCTTATCAACCCCTAGCAACTCTCTATGAGTACCGACAATGCTACATCTTATCATCCCCTAGCAACCCTCTATGAGTACCGACAATGCTACATCTTATCATCCCCTAGCAACCCTCTATGAGTACCGACAATGGTACATCGTATCGTATCAATAGTACCTCTGTTGGTAGCGTCAGTGCTAAATCATCAAGGAAATGATCTTACTAGCAACGTTCTAGGTACCACTAAAGCTCTATCGTACAACAAATGGTCTGCTTACCATCACCTTTCTATGTGCCGCCAATTCGATATTGAATTCCTCAACAAATGGTCTTATCAACTCTGATGGCTACACCAGTGCTACATCGTCTCGTCCAACAAATGGTCTTACTAGCAACTCTAGCATCGGAATGGGGCTTCCCCCCCCCCCTTCCTTAAGTTCCGCTACTGGAAAAAAGAAGGAGGGGGGTTGGCAGCGAGCTCGGCTTTAGTAGTTTTTAGAAAACCAACGCGCGTGGGTCCTTCCACTCACAGTCTTAGTCGATGGTCAATTATGGCCCCTTATCGACTGTCTCCCGCTTGTTTGTATCTAGGAGAAGGGGAGGGAACTCTGAAATAGCGGGTGTGACTTGGACGATTATTTAGCGGCGACCTCGTCCGGACAACCAATGGGAAAAAAAGGTGGAAGTGATAAACTTGGCCGGTGTAAGTCGTGATAGTGATAGATTCGGCGTTGTGATAGATTCGGCCGATGATTAGTTGGTGAGGGATAGATTCGGCCGATGGTTTGTTGGTGAGTGATAGGTTCGGCCTGATGGTTAATTTGTTAGTGATAGATTCGGCCGATGGTTAGTTTGTTAGTGATAGATTCGGCCGATGGTTAGTTTGTGTTTTTGACATTATTGATTTGGTGGCACCGCCGCTCTATTTCGTTTCGGACTTTCGAACGTGTGCAATGAGGGAGCGAGAGCGAAACAAAACGCTGACTGTTCCGGACATGACGTTCCCAGAGATGACCGCCCGCGGGTGCCCTGTTCAAAGTGAGTTGAAGTTGCGTGTGGCATCGGTGTCAGGTAAAAATAACAACATCGTAACTGCTGATTCCCAGCATGTATTGGCATTGATCTCTCTGCTCTTTGTCAATGTGTGTCCTTGCGGTCACTGTATGTGTCCTTGTATGTCACCTGACTACGTGTGTCCTTATATGTTAGTTGTCTAAGTGTGTCCTTATATGTTAATTGTCTAAGTGTGTCCTTATATGTAAGTTGACTACGTGTGTCCTTATATGTTAGCTGTCTACGTGCATCCTTATATGTTAGCTGTCTACGTGCGTCCTTTTTCATATGTTAGCTGTCTATGTGTGTCCTTTTTCATATGTTAGCTGTCTATGTGTGTCCTTATATGTTAGCTGTCCACGTGCGTGCTTATATGTTAGTTGTCTACGTGTGTCTTTATATGTTAGTTTTCTAATTGTGTCCTTATATGTTAGTTGTCTAAGTGTGTCTTATATGTTAGTTGTCTAAGTGTGTCCTTATATGTTAGTTGTCTAAGTGTGTCCTTATATGTTAGCTGTCCACGTGCGTCCTTATATGTTATTTGTCTACGTGTGTTCTTATATGTTAGTTGTTTACGTGTGTCCTTATATGTTAGTTATCTACTTGCGTCCTTATATCTTAGTTGTCTACGCGCGTCCTTATATGTTAGCTGTCTACATGTGTCCTTATATGATAGATGTCTACATGTGTCCTTATATGTTAGCTGTCTACGTTTGTCCTTATATTTTAGATGTCTACGTGTATGTTAGATGTCTACGTGTGTCCTTAAATTTTTAGCCATCTTCGTGTGTGCTCTGATGCTACCGTTCTGCATGGGTCTATGTGTTAAATACTTCCCTTACGTTGATGTGGCTTTTTTTTTGTTGTTGGTCCAAATAACAACTCATTATTGGTCTTCTGTTTAAGATGCTAGTCGCTGTACTCAAAACTCAATTTGAAAGTGTTTTGAATCAAAATATCCCGATTTTTTCGTGATTTTATTATGGTGGATTTTACATGCTGGTTAATGGTATATGCTGGTTGGTGGTATGTGCTGGTTGATGGTATATGCTGGTTGGTGGTATGTGCTGGTTGATGGTATGTGCTGGTTGGTGGTATGTGCCGGTTGGTGGTATATGCTGGTGGTTGATATATGCTAATGGTTGGTAAATGCTGGTTAATGGTATATGTTGGTTGGTGGTATATGCTGGTTGATGGTATATGCTGGTTGGTGGTATGTGCCGGTTGGTGGTATATGCTGGTGGTTGATATATGCTAATGGTTGGTAAATGCTGGTTGGTGGTATATGCTGGTGAGTGGTAAATGCTGGTTGGTGGTATATGCTGGTTGGTGGTATATGCTGGTGGGTGGTATATGCTGGTTGGTGGTATATGCTGGTGGGTGGTATTTGCTGGTTTACGTAATTATCATATAACGACCAGTTCTAGTTGCCAGTCCAGTGTGAAAAGATCTGATGGGAGCCAACTCTGTATACAAACCTTGTAGATTGCTGCAGTTTCGTAAAGTTTTTGTTTCGCTTAATTGATACTTCCGGTTTTAGGACACCAACCCGAATAGAGATATTTGTGAATTGGAAAAAATGTGTAGAAGTCCTATATACTTTTGAAGATTTCTTACATCATACAGAAGTCTGAAACGGCATACAAATTTGTGAATAATTTGCAGAAAGTTTGAGACAATTTTCGACCTAAATAAAATATAATAATACATACATGGACTTGAGACGCTGTAGTCGGTGGTATTTTCGGGATGGTGATTACTATTATTTGTTATTGTTTTTAATGTTATTTTATCTTTGTTTCTCGAGGGCCGTCCGCTAACCGTATAATAATAACGCCATCTAGACCAGCCTATAAAGTTATTTTTGTTGTTGTTGTTGTTTTTCAAATTTCCATCCCTTCACACCTATGTATAGACCGTGTTACATATCTTGCCCGTGTTTAAATCTTGGCGATCATCACACCTTATATACTGATCATTGTATAGTTAAATTTTAACAATACTCTTTTACCAAAGAAAGTAAGAGAGATAATGTGTGTGTATGCGTGTGTGTGTGTGTTTTCTCGCCCCCCCCCCCCCCGGACACGGCATCAGCAAATTGTGACAACCATTTGGTCCTCCCCACCCCCCTTCAGTACACCTCGGCTAATCCCAGTCGCTGCTTTTATTGCGACATTACGTCTTCGTCGTCGGCCATTAGCCCCGTCTTATTGGTGTGCGTGCCCCGTCGTCATGGTAACTGTTTCTGGTAACTAAGTGTCGGCACGGTATCGGGTTACAATGGCGGATCGGAGGTTGTCTTTTGTTTTTTTCCTTTGACAAATTTCTCAGCTTTTTTTTTAATTTTATTTTTAAATTTAAAAATAAATGTTTCCTTGGTTGAAGCCGAGGTTGTAAAATGTTGAAGTTTGCCTTTATTAGAACTGATTAAGTTGCTCATACAGACGGTTGTATGGGAGTGAAAACAATTGAAGTCCATTGCGCGTTTAAAATTATGTGTGTTGCTTATGTGATAAATATATATCGCATTGCTCTTTGTTTGTAATATTTAGCCACGTTGGCATAACTTGGCGAAATTAGGCCTGAATGAAGTGGTTTTTTTTTTTTTTTTTTTTTTTTGTTTTTTTGGGTGGGGTTGTTTTGAAATGTTTTTTTAAAAAAAAACTGTTAGAGTAAAAAGAGGCTAAATCAGTGGTTACTAAATAATTTAGCATCTTTTTGAAGCACCTTTTAATGAAACTTTTCTTTTGGCAGGGCCCTGGCCCAAGAGTACGATATTTTCTTCTTGTACTGTAAATGTGTATCTCAGAGCGCCCGGGGAACCCATGAAAAGTGCTGAAAAAGCTTAAAGAGGAGAACCGCTGCTCAATTTCATAAACCCAGATTTCGGTTAAACATACTTTCCTAAAATCTTAAGAGTTTTAAGTGGCATAGTTAATTTCTTTCCAGTTAATGTCTTTTATACTTTCAATATTTTTATTTATTGATTTATCTCTTCATAAAAATCTACTACGTGTGCTGCATGCGGCCACCCGCGTGTTTGAGACCCTTGATTAGAAGATGCATTCTCCTATTAGTATTGATCCTTGTGTCTCATAGCTTAAAAGATGCATTTTGCTATTCATATTGGACCATTTGCTACCAAAGATATGCATTCTACTAGTCATATCGGAATACTTGCTCTATAGATTACTAGATGCATTCTACTATAGTCATATTGGACTATTTCATCCCAGCGGACTTAACGGGGGCAGTCCGCGGCGGTGACGAGAGACAAAAACCATCTTATGCGGGTGCGTGTCGAGTTACTTGCAGTGACTGAGTGCCGCTGACAGCTATGAAACCGTCGGGTCAATTGATAAACCTCTTTGCAGTGCAGCTGGCCGAGCCAGGGGCGGACATATGATGCATTCGTAGATTAGCTGCGGTATCCCGTGGGGGCGGCGGGGTCTTTGGTCCGTGGGGGGAGGGTGAGTAGAGATGTGCCCGATAGTCATGTCTGATGTAATGAATACGCTGCACAGTCTTTTTTGAGAAAGTTGTTGTAAACCGATAGGGGGGCCAGGAGAAAAGGGAAACGGAGTGAAGTATGAGAAAATTGTGCACACGACCGGTTGAAAGATTGGATCCGCTGTAGTGACATCAGAGAGAGAAAGAGAGAATATGTAAATTTTGTTAAGATGTACCAGTTTTAGCTTTTAAAAAATATCGCGTTGGTTAGTTGTTTGAATATCCTTTAATCTGAATGGCTTTATATGGCAAGGCAATTTCTTCTTCATTTCTTTCGGGTTTGGGGGGGGGGGGATTTTTTTTTATTTTGGAGGTGTGTTTGAATTGAGATAACTTTATTGATGCTATCTATAGACTTGTTCTCGGCGAATGGTTGGATGGGTACTTCCGCTTTTAAATGATTGGTCGATGTTATGGTTTTTTGCAATCAAACACGGACAAGTTGTCGACATTTACAATTGAAATTTGAAGAAAAGGTTTTACTTTGAAAGGGGGCTTGACTTTAAAAAAAAAAAAAGGGAGTTATTTTGAGTCTCTTTTGATTGGTCAGACGTTTCTTGCTCGACATCAGTCTATATCAGACCAAACAGCGGCTAGACGTTGAGAAGTGGCGGGAATCCTTTCATTTAAAGTATATAAACGAACTCTGGTTTGTCTATACATCAGACAAAACAGCGACTAGATATTGAGAAGTGGCGGGAATCATTTCATTAAAAGTATATCAACGAACTCTGGTTTGTCTATATCAGACCAAACAGCGACTAGACGTTGAGAAGTGGCGGGAATCATTAAAAGTATATAAACGAACTCTGGTTTGACTATATCAGACCAAACAGCGACTAGACGTTGAGAAGTGGCGGGAATCCTTTCATTAAAAGTATATCAACGAACTCTGGTTTGTCTATATCAGACCAAACAGCGACTAGACGTTGAGAAGTGGCGGGAATCATTAAAAGTATATAAACGAACTCTGGTTTGTCTATATCAGACCAAACAGCAACTAGACTTTAAGAAGTGGCGGGAATCATTTAAGGTATATAAACGAACTCTGGTTTGTCTATATATCAGACCAAACAGCAACTAGACTTTGTGAAGTGGCGGGAATCATTAAAGGTATTTAAACGAACTCTGGTTGACACAAATTCGGCCGTGACTCGTTGTTGAGTTGATAATAAGCCAACATTGTGTCAATTCATGAACGTTGTGTGTAGTTAGCGGCCATTCCTATTATACAATCGCTAGAAGAGAAACACAACTTTTCCCCATACACAATAAAACTGTGTCCAGTTGTCGTCGGTTCTCGTTCACAATATCCTCACCTCCCCCCTCCTACCCCCATGCCGCAGATTTTGACCTCTTGGGTGGCAGGAAGCTGCCAGGCAGAAGTAGGTCATCGATACGACGCCAGTTGTTTGGTCCAGTGTTAAGTGCACGTATCCCAATCAGTATGTTCAGCTCCGGGCGTGCACGTCTATTGATCGGTGTACTATGTCGGTGACAGCAGCTTTCTTTCTCTCTCTATCATTCTCTCTCTCTCTCTCTCTCTCTCTCTCTCTCAGATAGCCGGCCATATATAGTCACATAGTTTGGTTATCAGATAATCTCGCAGATTCAATTTTTCGGTGAAAGTATCACTTAACGTTGTTGTTGTTGTGTGGGTATATATATATAAATAAANTATATATTAGGGCTGCAGAAATTAACGATTAATTTCTCGATCAAACGGTAAATTTTTTATCGATTAAAATTATTTTAATGGATAAAATAGCGATTAACATTTTTTTTAAAAATTTATAATTCATAATAGTTTGTTTTTTACGTATAAACTCCTCCATTAAAAAAAAAAGATTTTTAAAGTGTAAACTTTAAAAATAAGCTGTTTTATCAGGAAAATGATCTTAAAAAATTAAACATTTTTTCAACTTAATTAACAATTACAAAATTTAAATTTATAGACATTATATTGAACTTCTTATATTCCAATATATCTAACATTTTTTAAAAAAAATTAAATAGGCTACTTAAGTTATAAGCATTTTTAAAAATGTCCTAAAATGGCACAAAATGTGAAGAAAAACTACATAGTGAAAAAAGTGATTATGAGGTCATAGAAATAAATTATAACTTTTGACTTAAGAGCAAAAGATTATCTTTATGTTTCTGCTAATCATCAAACAATTTCTATATAGCTGTATTACTTTTATATTTTAAAAACTAATTGGAAATTTTCAGCCAAGTGCCTAAACTTAAATGCGTTATTTCTATTTGCTAACTATGTTTTAAAAATTTATACAGAGTTTTTAAAATTATTTTTTTATAGTTAAATATTAAGTTTAAATTAAAACGTGTAATCTGTTACTTACAAATGCTGATTCTTTTTTAAAATATTTAAAAAAAAAATAATAATTGTAATTGTAATAAGTTTGCAAATACAATATTTTTACACCTCATTGGACCTTTATGTAACATGCCCTGAGCCTTGAAATAACACTTGAGAAATCAGACGTAGCAATATTTTCCATTGTTAATAAGCAGTTTTTTTTACACCGCATGCATAACGGATTTCATGTTTTTATGTAGCTTTTTAAAATAACACAATTTAGTTCAGAGTATTGTTATTTTTTAAAAAACGTCTTTAAGACAGGGGAAATAACTCAATAAAACAAAAAATTCAGCTGCCTGTTTTTGTTACTCCCCTTGAAATTTTCAGTTTAATGATGTCATACATCTTTATTTTTAGCTTTAATAAAAATTATGGATTAATTAATCAGTAATTTTTGAAAAGTTAACGATTAAATTTTTATTAATCGATAACAGCCCTAATATATATAACATATTCACTTAACGCTGTTGTGTATATATAAAAATATATTAAAAATATTCACTTAAGGTTGTCTTGTATATATATAACATTTTCGCTTAAAGTTTTACTGCACATATTCACTTAATGTTTTATATAACATATTTTGCAGTCATGCGCCGAATTTCAAGTTTGTCTCATAGGCTCTTAAATTGGTTCAGTGAATATATAAGTATTGATTAGAAATGACCAGACCCGAGTTGCACGCGCGTTCGGCTGGCGTACGGACGTTCGTGGGTTTGGATCTCTTTGAAGGCCGGGATTTGTTCCCCGGTCCAAGGACTCCACCCATCTCCTTATGGATACCTGACGGCTGGGATTAGCGTTGTCCCTCACAGCCGTGGACAGTGGACGCTTCAGCTTTTGCAAATTGTTCTTAAACAAAACGTAGGACGCAATAATTTCCTGTATAGAAGGAGCGCCTATATGGATAAGAAAAAGACAAAATGCTGCATGACTGCTCTGAAATGCGGGATTCTGAATCAACATTTGATAGCTATTAAACTATGTCTTTTTACTGATTTTTTTACTCTCCTGACATTCTTCTGTTTTTCTGCACTGAAAAGTTTTTAGTTTAATTACTTTTTAGGGGAAAAATATTTAATGATTAGCTGTTGTTTATCCGCTTTAATTTCGTGTCTTTGGTCAAAATTCTAAATCTGTAGACGAAAGAACATTTTCTCCCCTTAATTGCCTATAATATATCATCACCCTCTCATATATTTGTCCTCGTCACGCATCTCGCGCTTTAACTTTCAGGAAAGACGAGTAGTTCCATTGATAACTGAGAAATTATTTCTGTTGCCTCACATTCACTTGTCTGGCATGCAGGTTTGACCACATCTCTGGCCACAGCCAAACCTTTAGCTGACCCACCAGTAGATTCACTCCTACTGTACCACCGCAACAATTATTTTATTTTTAAAAGTTTTAATTATATTTTTTAACAACCGCCCCAACGTCGCGTCTCTTTGTGTCTGCATCGACCTACTACGCCCCCTAACGGTTCCCGTCAAGTCCTGGTCCTTTCTATGTCCTGGTCCTCTCTATCTTTCCATCTTCAACTTCTATCATCCATTCAATCACAGTCGTTCCACCCCCCATCCACTTCTTCCCTCTCTCTGTCCCTCCCTCCCTCTCCCTCCCCCTCTTTCCTTTCCTTTGGTTAGTTAAGCGCCAACAATGCCATCGATCACATGGTAGTTTGGGTACTTTTGTTGACAATGGCGCCATCACCCCCCTCCCCTACAACCTGAGGATCCACGTGTGGCGTGGGATCGATTGACAGCGTGTGTGGGTGTGTGTGCGTGTGGGTGAGTGGGACAAGGAGGGATGGGGACGAAGGAACCAAGACAGCGACGATAGGAAGCTCTACCTGTAATGTAGAATTTTTTTCCCCATGGGTTTTCAGTTAACGAACAGAGTAGATTTCGGTGGTGGGGAAGATGGGGGTGGGGATTTAAAAAATCAATTGATAAAAGAGATGAGATGGTTTCGAGGGGACACAAGGATGACGTCACTGGTGTTTGACTAAGGGAAATGAAGCGATGAGGCGGGGAAAGGGTGGCGGAACGGTTTAGCTTGGTCACAGCGAAAACTAGGTTCTCTTTTAGAGCGGTCAATGTCTGGAGGAGAGTTGTCAGGTCAATGAGGAGAGTAGTCTGGTCAATGAGGAGAGTTGTCAGGTTAATGTCTGGAGGAGAGTTGTCAGGTCAATGAGGAGAGTAGTCTGGTCAATTAGGAGAGTTGTCTGGTCAATGTCTGGAGGACAGTTGTCAGGTCAATGAGGAGAGTAGTCTGGTCAATGAGGAGAGTTGTCAGGTTAATGTCTGGAGGAGAGTTGTCAGGTCAATGAGGAGAGTTGTCAGGTTAATGTCTGGAGGAGAGTTGTCAGGTCAATGAGGAGAGTAGTCAGGTCAATGAGGAGAGTTGTCAGGTCAATGAGGAGAGTTGTCAGGTCAATGAGGAGAGTGGTCAGGTTAATGAGGAGAGTTGTGAAGTCAATGAGGAGAGTTGCCTGGTCAATGAGGAGAGTTGCCTGGTCAATGAGGAGAGTTGTCAGGTCAATTAGGAGAGTTGTCAGGTGAATGAGGAGAGTTGTCAAGTCAATGAGGAGAGTTGTATGGTCAATGAGGAGAGTTGTCAGGTCAAAGTCTGGAGGAGAGTTGTCAGGTCAATGAGGAGAGTTGTCAGGTGAATGAGGAGAGTTGTCAAGTCAATGAGGAGAGTTGTCAAGTCAATGAGGAGAGTTGTCAAGTCAATGAGGAGAGTTGTCTGGTGAATGAGGAGAGTTGTTAGGTCAAAGTCTGGAGGAGAGTTGTCAGGTGAATGAGGAGAGTTGTCAAGTCAATGAGGAGAGTTGTCAAGTCAATGAGGAGAGTTGTCTGGTCAATGAGGAGAGTTGTTAGGTCAAAGTCTGGAGGAGAGTTGTCAGGTAAATTAGGAGAGTTGTCAGGTCAATGAGGAGAGTTGTCAGGTCAATATTGGGTACAGATGTCGGGTACGAGCGAGCAATAAACGATCATTGAGGTCAAGTAGTCAGAGCAAACGTGTTAGAGCCGAGTCGATAATATCACGTCACCTCGGTGTCAGTCATGGATGTCACATGTCGGCGATGACACCTGTCATGGATGTCACATGTCGGCGATGACACCTGTCATGGATGTCACATGTCGGCGATGACACCTATCATGGATGTCACATGTCGGCGATGACACCTATCAGCCGTTGTTCACGCGAAGGCGAATGCATTAGCATAGACCGGAGAAATGTTACAGGGTTACGGCTAGCCGTTAAGTACAAAGTTAAATTCGTAGCAGTAGGGTAACGAATTCCAATACAGTAATGGCGAACCTATGGCATGCGTGCCACACTCAGCACGCAGAGCCTCATCATGCGCGACACGGCTAAACTATTTCCCCTTTTAACCTAACCGGCTAAGCTAAACCCACCTTTTTCGGGTTTTATTGGAGTGTTGGGTATTTGCTATAAAGAAGTGGATTTTCGGTTATATTTTGGGCACACGGCACCAAAAGTGTTCGTCACCAATAATCTAAAATTTAAAGTAGTTGATAAAATGTACCTTGTTATTTGGACGGTACTTTAACACATTCCAAGGTAGTGAAATTGTAGAATTTAGAGAGTAAACTCATCATTATCCGGAAGTCTATTAATAGAATCTATTTATAACTTGGTCACTTTCGGAGTTGCTGAGATGACAGCTAGTTAATATGTATTACTTTAACAGTGAATTGGGCTCATTGAAAGTGACTGCATGCGGCCCGCAGGCCGTAGTTTGCCCACACCTGGCGTACACAGACCTTTTAAAATGTTCAGGCTTATTTCCATAAGTTTTAATTCTTCTTCATTTTAATAATTTATTCACCTTCAAAATTAAGTGTAAAGAAACAGTTTCTTCCACAAAAATTTCACCTAGAAGATTGTTTTTAGTGTATGTTATTACGGATATTTCAGAAAAGTTTGACCTAAATCTACAATTAGCCCAATGACCGAATGGGTTATGACGTTTTCCGATCATAGAAATGACAAGCCCTATTTAAATGCCCAGCCGATAGTTGTTTATCCAGGACTCACAATTTCCAACGGTTACAATTATGAAGAAGCATTAACAAAATAACCAAATTTAGAAGTTAATGCAGACTATAACACTAAGAGCTTGTGGGCCGAGATCCAACACAAGGTAACACACAATAAGATCAATGACAAATTATACCCGTTTTTTAAAACTATTTTTTCTTCAAACGTGTTATAGTATTGGGTCATGCACCTTATAATTGTTTCACTAATGATATCATGTAGCTAGATTTTTATCTTCTTACTTTAAAAAAATGTTTACACGCACAATAACATTATATTTTTTTATTGTATCTTAGTAGTTTATTTCGGATCATTTCTCCAATTCAAACTCTAAATTTTAATTTTTCGGACCTTGTTGAGATTTAGGAGGCTTGTTTTTAAAAATGATTTTTTTTTACATATTTTATTTAAACGCAAATATACAGAACAGTGCTGGAGTGCAGGGTGCCGTTTTGGTGTGTGGGGGCGTGAATATTTGATTCGTCCCGACCAACTTGTTTTAAGTAATCCCATCGATTAATGCAACTAGAAAGGGTTTTGTGCTTCTGTTGTTTGAATTTTTGTTGACAAGTTGAGAGGCGGACTGCTCCCCCCCCCCAAACGGGTTAGGTGGAGGGGGGGGGGCTTGGAGAAAAGACTGTTTAAAAGTAGGAAGGGATTTGGTTGGTAGGATGGGGGCGGGGGGGCGAGAAGGGCTTTAGGTGGCTTATTTAGGTGGCCTCTCAGACAATCGAATTGGGTGTGACGTCACTGGGGACACTATCTCCCTGTCACAACACAGCCAACATCTGAGACAGCAGGGAGGGGGAAGGGGAATCCGTACTTAAATAATAACCACGTCATGCAACATTCAACTTTTTTTAAAGGGGGGTGGGGCGAAGCGGGAATATGTCGAGGGGGGTAGTAGGAGGATTACACGAGACTGTCTTAATAATGACCAGGACTGTGGTACTGATATTTGAGCAGCCCAAACACTGTGGATGCGATGTCTGCTTTTCTTGAATATCAATTAGCAAATTTGATTATTGGGTTGAACTCAGGAGACCCGGTAGTTTTATTGACTGCTACATTAGACGTGATTGTGTATTGATGGCTACATCAGACTGTATTGTGTATTGATGGCTACATCAGACTGGATTGTGTATTGATGGCTACATTAGACGTGATTGTGTATTGATGGCTACATTAGACGTGATTGTGTATTGATGGCTACATAAGACTTGATTGTGTATTGATGGCTACATCAGACTGTATTGTGTATTGATGGCTACATCAGACTGTATTGTGTATTGATGTTCTTCATTTTAATAATTTATTCACCTTCAAAATTAAGTGTAAAGAAACA
>MUZC01004774.1:790725-807416 GCA_002072015.1 Radix auricularia
CTTCAGACTGTATTGTGTATTGATGGCTACATCAGACTGTATTGTGTATTGATGGCTACATCAGACTGTATTGTGTATTGATGGCTACAGCAGACTGTATTGTGTATTGATGGCTACATCAGACTGTATTGTGTATTGATGGCTACATTAGACTGGATTGTGTATTGATGGCTACATTAGACTGTATTGTGTATTGATGGCTACATCAGACTGGATTGTGTATTGATGGCTACATTAGACTGTATTGTGTATTGATGGCTACATTAGACTCTATTGTGTATTGATGGCTACATCAGACGTGATTGTGTATTGATGGCTACATTAGACTGTATTATGTATTGATGGCTACATTAGACTGTATTGTGTATTGATGGCTACATTAGACTGTATTGGGTATTGATGGCTACATAAGACTGTATTGTTGACATCATGCTTGGTTGTGTATTGACTACATTTCTGTCCAGTACTAGAAATCTACTTTTATTTATGCTCGATATCATTTTAGGAAGTCTGAAGGGTGTTTCGTGGTCCTTTTTTATGTTGCATAATGTTTACTATGACTCGTTTTATTGTTAAACACCGCTTCTATAAAGGGTTTAAAATACTATGCATATATAAAGCGTTAAAATTTTATTTTAGGAAATTCCTTTTCACAAATGAAGAACACATGTTGAATTCTTTGTTTTCAGGGGTGATTGGCAAAATTAATTGACATTTGACATGGAATACGTCATATTCTGTCATTGACATCTGGAACATTTCGCGTTGATTCTGTGACTGGAATACGTCATATTCACCTGGCACAAAGTAAGTCTTACTTACGTTTGTTGGTTAGTCATTAACTTGATTTAAACACGGCTATTCGAATACACAAACAAATGTGGGTCTATTTATTGACATTTTTTGTATAGAGTTTAGTAGTCGCTTCACTAAACATAATGGCATAAAACGTGAGTTCATTCCTTGAATATTATATGAAATAAATAACTGAACGAAAATGTCCAAATCTAACTGGCCTAAACAAACTGTCCAACACTAACTGACCAATCAACATCAACTGACCAGCCGCTGATCTCTCATCCCCCCTCCCCCACCTCCCCAGGACTGAACCAATTCTAACAACGCCCCTGACCAAAGCACACCGCCATATTGTGGTCAGTGTTATTCTAATCTGGAACTTATTCCTAACTTTCACCTGAGCTTGCCCCCACCCCTGCACACCCACACAGTCACACAGCTTGTGTGGTCAAATCTAATTTATGAATGGACTATAAATATCCCGCAAGACCACGACACTAGCATTGAGTGAGCCGACCTTTCAAAACACTTGCTCTTATAAGAATTCCTATTTGTGCCATTATAAGAATTCCTATTTGTGCCATCACCACTTTGGTAAAAACTTGGGCTGGTACTTACTAAAAAAAATTTGGTTCGATTAATCTGGAAAAAAATTAATCGATTAACTTCGGTTAATTATATTTTATATAACGCATATAAAGATCCCGTTAAATCGCGATTCATTATTTCGCGAAATCGGTCAAATCGCTGTAATTCCATGGCTCCCAAATTTCGTGACCTAACACAACAAATTCGTTCAGCTAAGAAAGAAATAATCAATAAAAATCTTTTTGTTTAAAAATACACGTCTAAATAAATAACAATAATACGAGGGAAAAGTAATTTAGTGAAATAATAATAATAATAATAATTGATAAATTGAAGATTGAAAAAAAAAAAAATTTAAAATATTTTTCTTAAATTTTAATCGATCAAATTATTATTTTAATTTTAATGTTTTAATTATTTTATTTTTAAAAAGATTAATTGATTAATTAATCGTTATTTTACGCAGCCCTAATAAAAACACTTTTGTTTCCCCCCACACACCTGAACTATAAAGACTATACTAATATCAAACTTCTCTTTGTACATGTTAACAGGTTGTTTACACTACAATGTATTCCCCCCCCCCCCCCCCACGGTATTCTTTAAATGTTCGTGTATGGTAACTAAGAAAAATATGACGCACACAACTAAGAATGTCATTTATAGCAGATCACTAGAATGATATATGTTGTTTGTTATATTGTATATAAACACGGCTAACGACCAAGGCCACAGAGCCAATAAGAATTCAGTCCTTGAAGTCAACATTCCGACACCGTAAGAACCAGCCCATAAAAAGAGTTTCTCACAGCCGATAATTCTAACTATGATATTAGTTTACGCGATTTTGGATGCGACTAGGACAGTGGTGGCGAACCTATGCCACGCGTGTCACAGACGGCACGCAGAGACCACTCAGCCGACACGCGACTAAAATATTACTTCCTTCAGTCAAAGCACTGTGCAGGCACTTTGTGTTGGAATTTTTTCTATATATAAATGACGTTTTCATTGAGTTTTCGGCACGCGACCCCAAAAGAGGTTCGCCATCACTGATCTAAGATATACTGGACAATTTAGTTTATATAATTACGGTAATGGAGGATACACCCAGTTTCTGTAACTGTAACAAGGAATTTATAATGTTTAGGAAATATGGGATACCTCTAGTTTATTTGAGTTTACCTATTTCTAGTTTCTATAAGTTTACCTGCATCTAGTTTCTATAAGTTTACCTAAATCTAGTTTCTATAAGTTTACCTATATCTAGTTTCTATAAGTTTACCTATTTCTAGTTTCTATAAGTTTACCTACATCTAGTTTCTATAAGTTTACCTACATCTACTTTCTATAAGTTTACCTACATATAGCTTATGTAAGTTTACCTATCTATGTGTTTCATGAGTAAATTGTATCACTTACTTTGCCTTAAAATAAAGTTATTTTTTTCCTTCCTGTTTTCTGCATGGAAAGAAACATATAATATATCATAATAATTATTTTCAACATCTCCATCGTTAATATTGTTTATTATCTCTCTAGATCGAAGTTGTTATTAAACCACAGGGCTGTCCATAAAATAAAACTAATTGGTGCATTTGGATTCAATATTATGTGTGTAACATATCTTACGTGGTATGTGTGGCCGATATGGTGTGTTCTGTTGTGTTGGCCCGTCCCAGTGTATGTGCTGAACGAGTTATGAATGGGAGGGACCTGCTACTGACCACGCCCGGTCAGTTAAACACGAAGAATCGGATCGATCTGAAACATTTCCTTTGGTCAGCAAGGGTTTGCGTGGGCGGTGTGGATGGTGTTGATTGTGAGGATGGTGTGAATGGTGTGGATACCACCGTTTGACATTTGTTTTGTTGTTTTATTAAATTAACTATTTTCTAGTCACAAAGTCTACGTCTACGTCCATCTCCTGCTTGGCGTGAGGAAAATGATGATTTGACTTGATATGTCGATATGTTAATAGGGATGTTCATAATATGGCGGAAATCTATTAATAGAAATATTATATCTAAATTTATCGTTTGTAAGGACAAATTCATTTTTTTTTAAATAATAAAAGATACGAGTCAATACGTGAATGTAGGTATATTGAGAATGATTGATCTTATCAGCTAATTTTTAATTCTTAGTTAATTTAAGACAGCTTATTGGACTTGCAAAATAAAAAAAAAATTGTAATTTTACAAAGCTAACTATTTTGAGAACATAGTGATTTCACTGTATTTATGTCTCAAAACATCGTTCCGCTAAAATGTAACCTAAAAAAAGAACATTACGAAATGAGCTATGACGTTTTCCGGTTTTAGAAATGAAGAACCCTATAGTCGAGGAAGTCTTGCGAACCTCTTTCACTTTGATTCAAACTGTCCGTCTGCGTCATGAATTTTAAATGCTTGAAGAACTGCTGAACATGTACCAATGTTTTATGCTGAACGTGTACAAATGTTTTATGCTGAACGTGTACAAATGTTTTATGCTGAACGTGTACAATTGTTTTATGCTGAACGTGTACAAATGTTTTATGCTGAACGTGTGCAAGTGTTTTATGCTGAACGTGTGCTAGTGTTTTATGCTGAACGTGTACAAATGTTTTATGCTGAACGTGTACAAATGTTTTATGCTGAACGTGTATAAATGTTTTATGCTGAACGTGAACAAATGTTTTATGCTGAACGTGTACATTTGTTTTAAGCTGAACGTGTACAAATGTTTTATGCTGAACGTGTACATTTGTTTTATGCTGAACGTGTACAAATGTTTTATGCTGAACGTGTACAAAGATTTTATGTCGCCTTAGTTATTCAACTTGTAGATCATGTAGACACAGCCTTGAAATAGTTTTGTTGTTGTTTCTTTTGCTTATTTAAATAATTTTTTGTCGTCTAATTTAATCCTTTTATCCAGATATTTTTTTTAAAAGGCTGTCCTACTTCTAATTGTATTAAACCAAAACTCGTCTTGAAGGACGGCTTCTTTGTGTAAACATTGTATTGAAATGTCGTGCTTACTTCTTGTACTTCTCGGTATTAAAACTAAGTTGAACTTCCGGCCCTCTGTATGGAGTTATCGTTCTGGAATTTCTGGAATCTTTGAGTCGATCCATGTGATGACCTTGGCGCTTTCTTCTCGACTGGCCCATGTTTTTTATTCAGCAATGTTTTAAAAAAAACTGCGATAGCCATAAACACACACAACACAGTAGCCATAAACACACACAACACAGTAGCCATAAACACACACAACACAGTAGCCATAAACACACACAACACAATAGCCATAAACACACAACACAGTAGACATAAACACACAACACAATAGCGATTAACTCACACAACACAATAGCCATAAACACACACAAAACAGAAGCCATTAACACACACACAAAACAGAAGCCATTAACACACACAACACAGTAGCCATAAACACATACTACACAGTAGCCATAAACACACAACACAATAGCCATTAACGCACACAACACAATAGCCATAAACACACACAACACAATAGCCATAAAAGCACACAACACAATAGCCATAAAGACACAACACAGTAGCCATAAACACACACAACACAATAGCCATAAAGACACACAACACAGTAGCCATAAACACATACTACACAGTAGCCATAAACACACAACACAATAGCGATTAACTCACACAACACAATAGCCATAAACACACACAACACAGTAGCCATAAACACACACAACACAGTAGCCATAAACACACACAACACAGTAGCCATAAACACACACAAACACAGTAGCCATAAACACACACAAACACAGTAGCCATAAACACACAACACAGTAGCCATAAATACACACATTACAGTAGCCATAAACACACACAACACAGTAGCCATAAACGCACACAACACAGTGTTGCCCTCAGCACGAACTTCTAATCACATCACACATGGTACCAGTGACGTAACCGGTCACTGCGCATACACATTCCCATAGTGATAGCGGAAGTCCAACCTGAACAATTGAGCAAGTCATTGGATCATTGGACGAGCCGTAGCGAGGTGTCACTTGTGATTTCCCCCAATCACTCACTCCGCTGACCGCGCCCCGCTTGACCCAGGACACCGCATCTGAAATTATGTGTTGTCATCTCTTAGAGGTGACCTTTCAGGTCAGAACGAGGCAGAAGACCAAGCGATCGCTAATATTATCTCGCGTGTCAGCAAAAAAGGATTTTATCGCAAAACAATTTCAATACTCTGGCGAACTTTATGGATCATTAAACAGAAAGAAAAGTTTTGTTCAATGTAAATGAAATTTAAAAAAAAATTATTTCCTCTTCCCATTGCCTTCATTTGTTATTATTAGAAGATATGAATTATTACTTACTAATTTTAGAACCGCTGCCACTAATTTGATAGCATCCTTTAAAAAAATAATTATAGTTTATATTTTGACTATTCCAATGGTTTATATTGTAGTCTACAGTTTAAAGATTATTTAGCTAACAAGTGTTTTTACATAACAAATTTTGATACTCAATGCCAATATTTGTTGACAACGTTAAATATTTAAAAAAATAAATAATAGTAACTCTCGGGTGTAAGAGGAAGTCCCTAAAAAACGCTACACTCACGATTTTACCCACAATCATAGTCATAGGCTAGTTTTAAAGGTTCTTATTTTCGTTTAATGGGAACCCGTCAAAAAACTTCCTTGGTTTTCAAGGTATTCGGGGACATGGACATCCCCAGCGTATCCGGAATATTCTCGCCAACTGGCCGCCACAGCAAGCGGTCAGCGGTTTTATTAAACGAGGACAAGCCACTCGTCTCTCGTGTCCGCCTCGAGTAAGATATGAAAATGTTCAAGGCGGGGCTTCCATTTGCTTACTCGTCCCCTCAGTGGTCAATCCTTTTGTTGGCTTTCGTTGGGGGGCTCTGGCTAACGCCTGGGGTTTTACTTCTTACTTCCCCCCCCCCAATCTGCCCCCACCCTTCATTTTAATCTCCCTGAAAGTAATTCCCGCCAGAACCCAACCTTTCCTAATCAATGCCTTGCTGGGGTGGGACCGGGGGGAGGGGGGTTGGAGTGCGACCGGCCGTGTCTCGAACACGCGGGAAGATGCAGACGTGAGGGGTTTTGAAGAAGCGAGCGAAATTCCATCGCGGTCGCACCCATTGTTTTTACGGGGGTCCGTGCCGACTGTGGACGAGGAGGAGGCGAGTGAGAGAAGCTTGCTGCGGTACCCGACGTTGTAGTTGTAGGTAGGCAAAGAGAAGGAGGGAGGGCGGCCCCGCGGCGTGAAGAACAATGGCGCAAACAAGGGCTTGCTGGCCGGCTGGACTCGACCCTTGTTCCTCTCCCCCCCCCTTATTTTTCTATCTTTCCACTTGTGAAGGGGGGGTTGGGGGTGGAGAGTACTGAAACGCTAATGGTGGGCTGGGTTTTAGCCGACGTCCAGTGACCACTGTAGTACGCTGTATTTCTGGCCTCTGGCCTGTCCGTGTCTCGTGACCGCGTATTGATATTTTCCCCCTCGCTGGCACTGCTTCCTGTCCTCGCGTTTTGTTGGAGCCGCTCTCTCCCCTCGCGTGACTCGCTCTCCCCGTGTTTCTCTCTAATTGAGATCGCATTCATCGGCCGGGCGCGTATGTCATATCGTATTTCCTATTTGTATGTCCTACCGTAGGCCGTATTGTCATCTTTATATGCCCTGTTGTATGTCCTGCCGTAAGTCATCTTTGTGTGTACTGTCGTATGTCCTACAATAGACCGTATAATTTATATGTCCTGCCTTACGTATTTTTGTATGTCCTGTCGTAAGTCATCTTTGTTCTTTCGTATGTCATATCTGTATGTCCTATCTGTGTTTTCTTTCCAGGTACATATCCCCTCATCTGTTTATCAAGCAATGCCAATGATGGAAACCCTTCAAATAACGAAAGGCGCGTTGCCTGCACATTAAGTTCAACAAATCCTGGTCTACATTTGTAATAAAACCATACATCAATGCATTGTAATGTGTTGACCTCTCCATCCTGCTATAGATCTATATCTATATATCTAGTATATTACATTCTTCTCGTAATTGATCGATCGATTCTTATTTTAAACTAGTATCCGGTGGTCATAATATCGCCTGGAGCATAAATAAATACTGTTAAATGGTAAAGTATAAGATATCAACGAAACTTGAGAATCGCTTAATGTCAAGAACAACTTGTAACTTTAGGATTGTTTCCCCTGCTTGTCCAGACTTGGATTTTAGAGAAGAATGTATTTTTTTTAACTTACCGAAACAATCCCTGGCCAACAGTCCCCGGCCAACAATCCCCACCCAACAAGCGGTGGCCAACAGTCCCCGGCCAACAAGCGGTGGCCAACATTCCCCGGCCAACAAGCGGTGGCCAACAAGCCGTGGCCAACAATGCCCGGCCACCGCCAACAATTTGTCGGTAGTGTACAATTTGAATGTCACAGTCACAGGTCTACTGAAGGACGAATGTCATTTTATGTTATGTACCACTTAAATATTTCAGCATTCGTGGCAGGAAAGGGGGGGGGATCTTGATCTGTCATATCAGAAGGTAGAAATAAAAAACTGTCACTATTCCCGAAGTTAACCGATCTGTCATATCAGAAGGTAGAAAAAAAAACTGTCACTATTCCCGAAGTTAACCGATCTGTCATATCAGAAGGTAGAAATAAAAAACTGTCACTATTCAATAGCTATTCCCGAAGTTAACCGATCTGTCATATCAGAAGGTAGAAATAAAAAACTGTCACTATTCCCGAAGTTAACCGATCTGTCATATCAGAAAGTAGAAATAAAAACTGTCACTATTCCTGGAGTAAACATAAAATAAAAAATTGTGTTCTTTTTTTTTTTTAAATTACCGAGGCTATTTCAATAAATTTCTAACAAGCTGTCACATAAATATATTTCTACTGGGCCTCATCCCGTCAGCTTTGTATTTATTGAAAACATTATTTGAAGTCTGTTACATATGAGGCTCATTGTTGTACCTCGGGATACTTAATGATGAGAAATTAAAAGATTTTTTTTTCTCTGAATTAAAAGTATCAAGTGGTGTTACAGTCGGACCCCCCTATCTCGACCTCGGTTATCTCGCCAACCCTATTATCTCCAATCTTTTCGGCAAACCTCTTGGCCGTCGACATAACCGGGTCCGACTGTATTATGTAAACATGATCATGAACGTGGGATTACCAAACGGTATGTTCATTGTAGAACTGCAGTGCATTGTATAGAACACACAGAACTAGTCTCTATGGTATGCTGCAGAAATAAGTGGGGCTCAGCCATGCGTGGCAGTGGGATAAAGTCCACACACACCACGGATGGATGATAACCTCTTCCGATGAGGCACATCCGATTTAACCTTTTAGCCACATCTTTAGCAAGGCACGAGCTCGACCACACATTTAGCCATCGACAGACTCTGTAAGCGACTCTGAAAATAGTTGGAACCGTAAGCAAAGGTTGACCATCAACACAGACTAGTCTTAATCAATAACAGCGTTTGTTTACTGTTAGCTGGACATGTGTTTTGTTAACTATGTTAGCTGGACACACGTTTTGCTCAGAATGTTATATTAATAAATCCATTCAAATGATTGTAACAACACACCAATTCCAACTATTATTGTAACAACACACCAATTCCAACTATTATTGTAACAACACACCAATTCCAACTATTACTGTAACAACACACCAATTCCAAGTATGAGTGTAACAACACACCAGTTCCAAGTATGAGTGTAACAACACACCAGCTCCAACTATTATTGTAACAACACACCAGTTCCAAGTATGAGTGTAACAGCACACCAATTCCAACTATTATTGTAACAACACACCAGTTCCAAGTATTATTGTAACAACACACCAATTCCAACTATTATTGTAACAACACACCAGTTCCAACTATTATTGTAACAACACACCAATTCCAAGTATGAGTGTAACAACACACCAGCTCCAAATATGATTTCGTTACAATTTGTAACAACACAATTTTTCACCACGACTGAGTCCCACACAATATCAGGCATGATGGGAAGATTACTTCAGTTTAAGTTGAAGGGAACATTTCTTTAAAGGACAGAAGAAAAAAAAGAAAAGAAAAGAAAACGGTTGGTGGGGGTGGGGGTGGAAGGGGGAGGTGTAGAAATCAATAACTGAAATTCCCCAATTAAAAGCTTGCGTGTGACCAACCGATTACATGACCAAGCCGGAGGCAGCGGCCTCACACACAGACAAAACGCAGTAACTGATGGGGGTGTGGGGGGGAGCCTTGGCACCCGACATAGAAACTATCATAATAATAGCTGTTGAATTTTTAAATATTTTTTTTTTAATATGGCAAACCAAATATTTGTATGTTATCTTAATTCTTTTAAAAGTTTTTTTTAGAATAATAATGGTGACTAAATCTTAAGTTTAAGGAAGTCTTGGTGTAGGGGAGAGTATTTTGTTTGTCTTAAGAAGGGAGATTATTTCATTATCTTTAATTTTTAAAAAAATGTTATCACAATATAAGTTTTAAGTCAAGTGGCATTTTAAAGTTATTTTATTTGGAAATCAGTTTTAAGGCAGTGCCCCACCCCACCCTACCCCACCCCATCCTATTTTTCTAGATTTCGAAACACCCATCTACAAGGGATATAGAATTTAGTATGATAATAAAAGAAAATATTAAATAATCATGAAGGTTTTTCTGTTTTCATTTTTCAAAGTTCCATTTTTGTTCTTTCAACAATGCAATAAGATCCAATATTTTGCGAAGATATTTATCATAAAATCAAGAATAACTTGATAGTTTCACAACTGCCAAATCTGTTTCCTGGGATATGAATCAATTACTAATGATAATAATAATAACAATTATAATTATAATAATAATAGTAATCTCAACTATGTGTGAAGATAGTGCAGCTTCTGTACAAAACAAAATGGCTTACAAATCCTTTTCTTTTTTAATTTAAAAAAAGGGGTAGGGGTTTAAGAGAGTTAATTCTGTTGTCTATTTTAATCACCATCTTAAAAACTTAGAATGCTAGGTTTTATTTGAAATAATGATATATAATATAAATATTTCAAAATGTATTTTAACTTTTCTTTTAAACCTATGCCAATGGCGCAATAATAAGTAGAAAATGATCGAAAGATTCTTATAGTCTTAAGACGATTTACACAGAAAGAAATAAACTCTGTTCAGAGTTCAGACATATTTTCGTTTCGTACATTAATAACAATTTTATATTAGAGCGTCCAACTTTTACTTTCAAACAAAGCATGCCCTGTGGCTGGTGCCCTGTGTCTTGTGCCTGGTGCCCTATGCCTAGCTTGTGCGCTGTGTCTTGTGACTGGTGCCCTCTGGCTGGTGCCCTGTGTCTGGTGTCCTGTCTTGTGCCTGGTGCCCTCTGTCTGGTATCCTGTGCTCTGTGTCTGGTGTCCTGTCTTGTGCCTGGTGCCCTCTGGCTGGTGCCCTGTTCCCCCCAGAAATCCATCTCCTCCATGGCACTACTTTCATTTTCCTTAATCCATCATAATAAACGTTCAATTAATATCTTCTTATTTCCTATGTCTTGTTTCTTACATATGTAAATACTTTACTTTCGGTTTACAATGAGGCATGATTAGTATCAACCTCACTGTGCTGGCAGCAGAGTACCGAAGATTTCCGTAAATAGGCTATGGGCTTCAAAACGGAAAAAGTGATGTTACATAATTGAAATTTGTGTACCAATTAAAGGGCAATGGGCTTTTCTATGGCAACGGAAATGTATGTGCTGGTTCAAACAACACATTTTTTCCCCGGAAATAATTTCCTAAAAATATTTAAAAAATAATGCAATTGCGGTTTTACGTTTATTGTTTGAAATTTTATGTTCAGATACAATAATTTAAAAAAAAAACTATATTTAAAAAAAAAAAACAATAACAACATCCCAATTTATTTTTATCATTCAAAATAACAGAGACGATTCATTAAAAAATTTCGTTATGGGAGTTAAATAATTTTAACCTAATATAAGCCCATGGCTTTCCGTATACAAGCGCATGGGCATGGGCGTATCCTTGGGTGGGCCTATGTACAGAAATCTCCGGTAGTAGAGAGTAGACCACCATCATGTCTGCTGCTAGACACGAGACAATTAATAAATCCCCTCTAAAGGGAAGTTACTTTGTTTTTTCGGAAGAAGATGTGAGATTTCTCTCCCCTCCCCAACTCCACAATTTCGTTAGTCCTGAATCAAGAGTCTGGTCTGGTCGCAAGGCTTTGTGTGCTAGAGACGTCTGCTCGGTGACCTAATCAAATGGTGGCACGTCTGGTGTGACCTTCGGGGGGGGGGGGGCGAGGGGGTACTCGGGCACGGTTTGGTGGATTTGAGGGGAGGGAAGAAGGAAGGGAAGAAAAGGCGGAAATAGTATTTGTTGGACAGAAGGGATGGTGGGATGGAGGAAATGGTGGGACGGAGGAGATGGTGGGATGAAGGGGATGGTGGGGCGGAGGAGGTGGTGGGACGGAGGAGGTGGTGGGATGGAGGAGGTGGTGGGGTGGAGGAGATGGTGGGATGGAGGAGGTGGAGCGACGGAGGAGGTGGTGTGACGGGGGTGTTGGTGAAGTGAAGGAGATGGTGGGATGAAGGTGGTGGTGAGGTAGGGGAGATTGTGGGACGGAGGAGGTTGTGGGGTGGAGTAGATGGTGGGGCGGAGGAGGTGGTGAGGTAGGGGAGATGGTGGGACGGAGGTGGTGGGACGGAGATGGTGGTGAGGTAGGGGAGATGGTGGGACGGAGGAGGTGGTGGGACGGAGGTGGTGGTGAGGTAGGGGAGATGGTGGGACGGAGGAGGTGGTGGGACGAAGGTGGTTGTGAGGTGGAGGAGATGGTGGGACGGAGGAGGTGGTGGGACGAAGGAGCTGGTGCGATGGTAGGTGGTGTTGGGGTGGAGGAGGAGGTGGGGTGGAGAAGATGGTGGGACGGTTGGCGGTTGTGGGACATACAATACGGTGACATAAAATCATCTCTCACGTGCTCTCTAAATTTGATCCTCGTCTTAACAAACTTTAACATGTTTTCTATTTGAAATCTTGTTGTAACACTAACATAAATAAAAGTCGTAAAGCCCAAGTCTTCCTCTAGCCATGATCCTATCTCTCCCCCCCAGCCCCTTTATTATCTCGTCCTCCAGTCACAATCCTAACTCTTCCTCGCCTCCAACCACAATCCTAACTCTTCCTCCAGCCACAATCCTAACTCTTCCTCCAGCCACAATCCTAACTCTTCCTCCAGTCACAATCCTAACTCTTCCTCCAGTCACAATCCTAACTCTTCCTCCAGTCACAATCCTAACTCTTCCTCCAGTCACAATCCTAACTTTTCCTCCAGCCCCTTTGGGCGTAGCTGGTACAATATTGTCCAGGACGCAGGTCGGCCGAAATAAAACTTTTCTGCTCCGATTCCAAGTCTCTGATATGGACAACGGAGGCTTTGTTCTTGGCACAGTCGCGCGTGTCACGTGTGGATATGACGTCATACCTAGGCACATACAATGGACTAGTTAATTAAGAAGCAGACGGCGATGACGTCAACTACTTTGTGTTTGCGGAAGAGGGGGGGGGCGCTCTGGTCAAAATAAAAAGGAGTTATGCATTTAACATTTTAAACATCTGTTAAATACACAAATAATTTTTTACTGTAATGTTTTCTGTGATACGCAACGCATGTTAAACTCTTTGAAATATTTAAAATTAGACCTGATTAATTATTTTTTTCCGAAAGAAAAGGGCTTGCATTTTAAAAAATAGTTTCACACTATTATTTTGTTTTCCTAAAGTAGGTTTTGGTTTAATTTAAATTAGAATTGAAATTTTTTTGCTTTCCAAAGTTGAGATCTAAACTCAAAACACTTTTTAAGTTTCAGTTAGTTGACTATATTAAATGAATATTTAATAAATGTGTAACAATTGTTTTAAGAAAAAATTGGGTCTTTTACTGATTTTTTGTTCGATTAATCTTTTAAAAGTTAATAGATTGATCGATTAATTTTCGATTCATTATATTTTATATTACGCATACATAGATTCCGTTAAGTCGTGATTCGTGATTCTTTATTTAGCGAAATCGGTTTAAATCGAAGTAAATCCATGGCTCCAAAATTTTGTTCTGCTATGCATGAAGCAAAGAAGAAAACCCTTTTTGTTTACTTGTATGCACGCCTATATAAATAATAATAATACGAGGGAAATGTGTAAGTAACAAAAATATAAATTATCAATAAATTGGAGACAAAAATTTTTTATAAATATTTTCTTAAATTTTAATCGATAAAATTAATTTAATCCATTAAAATTCTTAATAATTAATTGATTAATTAATCGTTAATTTTCGCAGCCCTAGAAAAAATATATTCCAACATTTGTTTTTTTAAATAAGTAAACGAAATTTATGTTACTCCTACAATATGAATTTTTATTTTAAGAAGAAAACAACATTAATTATTTGAAACTGCCAAGATACGACTGTGAGCTAAAATAACTTTAACATTACTGAACTGGTTGATAACACAATCAACAATACAAGTACAAGAATAAAAGAGGGGGGGGAGAGAAAGTCAAGTAGAGCTAGTCATTTACATTGCAAAAATAAACCTGTGTTTAACATGACATAATCATAAACTAATGCTTGCTTCAAAGTTGTTGTGAGCATAAAAATCTATCCTCACGTTCCTACAAGTTGGGTGGACCTTTTATTATTAGTTTATTTATTGTTTTTACAATGTTTACAAACTCGTGGTTACACATTATTATTAGTTTATATATTGTTTTTACAATGTTTACAATCTCGTGGTTACACATTTTAATGAAATGAGGATGACGTCATTTAATCAACCAACCCCAAACCTGGCGGGGAGTCGGGTTGTTTCAAATGATTTCACGGCAACTTTCACGCTTTGAATTTAACAAGTTGAACATATTTTTATTTTTATTTTGCAAATGTTTTTAAAAAAGTAATAGATCTACTTTAAATGAAATTTCCTTTAAATACCACGGTATCCAAAGAGACAGGCAATTATTATAAATATGTATTGATCATTTTTAAATGCGTTCCAGAGAAAATAATCTACCACTTTAAGCGTACAGCAGTTTGACTTTAGACTCAACACTTCGACAACGGAAATTCTCTTCTTCACATTTACGAAACGTTTATTACTTGTATTCGTATTTTATTTAAAATAGGGACCAACCGGAAATCGCAAAGGACATTCGCCCCGGCCGGAAATGGAGTTTTCGGAACTATTCGCCTCTGCAAATATTGTCCACGCAAATAGCCAAATATCAATTTTTTAAAGATACAATTTTGGAATTCGACAAATATCAAGATTATTATTCTTAAAAATCGTTTAAATAATAACAAAATTAACCTTATTATTAATAATATTATTATAGAAATTAATAATTTGAAATTATAAAGACATAAATTTAATAAACTAATTTTCTTCGACAATTTCGTGTTTGCTTCTAGTTCTAGTTCTAGTGAATATCACCATATTTACCAGATCTAATGTTGATGGTTTAGGATTAAGACTTGGCTGCGTTTAATGCTAAGACCCTAGTACTCTGTTCGTACCCGGCAATATTACATCTAACTATTATGATTTGGTACCCGGTAGAAAATGTCTACCCGGTTGGTCCCTAATTTAAAACATAAAATAGTTTACAATGTTCCAATCATATTAGAGGACATCTCTGGCGTTGGATCCTCGCTTGATCCACCCATATCCATCAATCAATCGTCTCAATCAACCATGACTCTTGTCAATCGTCTCAATCAACCATGACTCTTGTCAATCGTCTCAATCAACCACGAATCCCGTCAACCGTCTCTTCGATCGTTTCCCGTTCAGCAATAACAAACAATGTCGTTTCACTTGTGTAAAGTCGTAAACTCCCTGTCACGTCCTTGGCCTTTGTTGTGCTATGGTGCATCCAAGCAGTTGTCCGTACTCCTTTGTGGGCGTTATTTTGTGTATGTTTCTTTACTTCAAAATAAACACGAGCATAGGCATAGATCTGGCTTCGGCAAATGACCGCCGTAGTCAAGTCACTACACGCACTGCCATAGTCTGTATCCCTGTCTCATTAACCCTTTCCAATCAACAAAGAAAAACAATCTTGTGACGAGACAGATGTACACCAAGGTCCATCACTATCCCTCATTATTTTTAAGTATACTTAAAACATTTGGTTTAAGGGTGGGGGTTGCGTTGAGGTGGATTAGGTTGTGTTATCAGGAAAGATCTGGGACAGGGAAGAGTTAAAACTACTGGATGGGGTGAGTGTTGTGTGCACTGAAACATTGGATCTGTGTTCAAGAAGGAATTTAACATTGTAAAATGGTGACTCGAAAAACAATTGAAATCAGATGTATGCCGAGATCAATTTTACATACCCCCATCCCCTCATTTCCCCCCATGTGAAGTGTGCATGTGTATCTACTGCACATCGAAGTGCATTGAATTTCTCGCCTTAATTAGCATGAATGTGATTGAAGCCAATTATGTTAGTTTAGGTTGTTTGTAATTATTATGGTTTTGTAACGTTTGATTTTAAAAAGCTTGAGGCACTTCATTAAAAAAAAATGATTGTGTTTGAGTTATTCTAAGTTAATAATTTTGTATTGGAAGGTGCCCGGTGCAGCAGTAGTAGTGGTGCCAGTAGTGAATACTTACCAGCCATTTCCGGTGGATGAATATATCGAGGTAACTTCTCTTGTGCACCGAAGTGCATTGTTTTACATCCCCTCCCCTCCCCTCACTCGTTGTAAAGCTGAAGTAAAAAGTTTTGTTGAAATCCATCAAACCCAATAAAAAATATCCAATAGTCAGATAAATGATAAGGTACGATTATGGCTCTGATGTGAGCCTGACACTAACAAACAAAACTGGCACGTGGCCCCGACTGTCAGAATCTAAGAGTCAAGATTTAGCTTTAGTCTCGATTACTTTACCACAAAGGTCCTCAATGTAAAGCCATATTGTCATTTCGTATTCTTACCATTACCAAGTGAGTTGAATTTTATTAATTTTTTTTGTTTCAATAAATTAAATTCACCACCTTCTTCTGTTAGTGATCAAAACGATCTTCACATATTATCAAATATATATAACTAGATTGTGCCGGGGCGCCGTGGCGCCTGCGGCGCCCCCTTTTTTTGGGCGCCTACGGCGCCAATCTTTTTTTTAAAGACCAACTAACTTGTCCTTTTTTGATAAATAC
>MUZC01004774.1:808327-874095 GCA_002072015.1 Radix auricularia
TTTCAACTAAACTAACTGCTGTAGACTGTCGTACATCGCTCCTCAGCGTTACGTTACAGAACCACACCACTGGGTGTTTATATATATTTATTCTCAATGTAACGTCCGCCACACTACTATTTTTAGATAGCTGCGCACCAAAAATACTCAACAAAAATATATAAGTTACAATTTATGTCCCGATGACGCTACTAATTTTAGAAACCAGCGCATCAAAAATGATTAAAATTGTTACTGGAAATAAATGAATAAGACAAAAAGTTAAAATAAATTAGATTTATGACGTCATTAAACTGAAAATTTCATAAAATGCCCATAGCTTATATATTGATTTTTTTCTGATAAACATTTGATTGAAGCTGAAATATATTGATTTTTAAAACTTCCGTCATTTATGACGGGTGATACCCTAGTTTTATAATAGAATTTGAAACGGAATTTTAATTCTCACCTACCACCCGGTATCGGTTTTAAAATTAAGCCTAAATATCTGGTAAGGTGAGCATAATTAATGTTTTATTGATATCTTTATTTAAAAAAATAAAGTATTTTAAAACTCAGTAGCTCTTAATAGGGCTGTGAAAATTAACGATTAATTTCTCGAATAATCGGTAAAATGTTTTATCGATTAAAATTATTTTAATCGATAAATAGCTATTGAATTTACAGAAACTCTTTTAAACAACTTTTTCGATTTATTAATGAATAATTAATTATTAATAGCTAATAGTTTGCTTGCTTTTTTACGTACAAACTTCTCAATTGTAAAAAAAAAAATTAATTGTAAACTTTAAAATAAGCTGTTTTTATCAGAAAAATGATATGAAAAGTTAAACATTTTAAACAAAGTTTAAATTCCTTGACATTATATTCTTAAATTGAACTATTTATATTTAAATTTTAAAAATATCAATTGCCTGTTTGTGTACTTCCCTTGAAATTTTCAGTTTGATGACGTCATAACCTTATTTTTAGCTTTAATCAAAATTATCATTAATTATTCGATAATTTTTCAAAAGTTAACGATTAAATTCAATTTAATCGATAACAGCCCTAGTTCTCAATAATAAGTTAATATATACATTAACAAATTATAACGTGGGACGTGGTGGTCGAGAGGTAGCGCTCTCGGCTGTCATACTGATGGTCACGAGTTCGAATCCACACGAAAATGAGGATTTGTTTTCGGGGCCTGAGGAGTCCCCGAGTCACCCAGCTCCGAATGGGTACCTAACTAGACAATAGTTAGGCGGCTGGGGTAATGCGTGGAACCCCTATAGCCGTGGCCTGTGACCGCTGCATCACTTGCCAACAGATCATCTCTCATGGTCTGTGGACGCAATTATCTTCTGCATAGAAGGAGCGTCTGTATATCTAAGATAAGATATAAAGGGATGATATTAATCTTATGTCTGCAGTAAATGACATAGGGCAGGGATGTCCAAAGTCCGGCCCGCGGGCCAAAACCGGCCCGCGAAGCAATTTTTACTGGCCTGCGGCCTCATATGAAATAATTAATTAACTAACGTATTATTTTTTAACAACATTAAATATAAGAAAAGTCGACAAGTTTTACCGTTTTGATAACGTCAAAGGATGGCAAAAGTCGATAACATTGTATTGTTTACTAATTACTAGACTTCAGTCTTAAAGACTAACAAGGGGAACAAATGTATTTGATTCTGTTTGTTCTGTTGTCTGTGACGTTAAATTACCAAGTAAACGATATATTTATTTATTACTGATGGCTATCGCCATGACTCGTGAGCACAGTTGACAAGCAAAACTTGTCTGTAACAAAGTCAGCTTAGTCAGGCTGGCAAAGTTTTTAAACTTCACTGTATCATTCATAAAGAAGTTCTTTGTGCTTAACACCTTTCATGTGATCGTGTCCTTAAACAAGTGATAAAGGATATGATCTCTATTCGCTCTAAAACCCTGTTTCACAGCCAGTTTTAGCAGTGTCTTCTTGACATCCAGAGAGAATACAAAGATGTTATGTATGACAATGATATAAGATGGTTTAGTCGGGGGACAGCACTTCAGCGCGTCTACACATTAAAAAAGAAATTGGGCAGTACATGAAAGATAAGGAAAAAACATTTCCAGAACTATTTGATGCTGCTTGTCTTGCATAGTTTGCATTTTCGGTTGATGTGAAAAGACATATAAACCTTCTTAACACAATTCTCCAAGGGCACAATGCAGTGTGGTAAGCCAATTATATTCACATATCAAGGACTTTGGAAACAAGCTGCAACTTTTTCAAATGCAGCCTAATACCACATATTTCCCCTCACTGCAGGAAATCATGACAAGTTTACCAGAAAGAAGCTTCAATTGGTAATGCATAGGTATGATGCAGATATCACATCCTTGGCTGATGAATTTCAAAGACGCTTTCATGACTAAATAACTATTGAAAAGATAAACATGGTTGTTTTTGTTAAATTTTCATATTTCTCTGTAGATTTTGATAATACTGCGGCAATCTGCAGCTGGAAATCATTGAGCTGCAAACTGATGCTGAATGTCGCAGCAGACAATTTCTTCTCTTTGACTTTTAGTGAGCTTTATGGTTAAAGAGAGATTAAAAGGAATTCGAACATTTGTTTTAAAAAAATGCTTAGCTTGTTTGGCTCGACATACTTGTGTAAGCAGACATTTTCAGTTATGAATTTTAACAAGATCTGTGTGAGGACGAGAATAAGTGACTCTCAGCTACGTGATAGCATACGTATCAAAACCATATCATTGAGCCTGACCTCACCTATTTACTGTATTCAAGATCTCAGTTTCACCATTCAGATTAAAATTTTACAATAAAAACTCACCATACTATGTCATTTTTATAATATTATTTTAATCCGGCCCGCGAATGTCTTTGCATAAAGGAATATGGCCCGCCATGCAAAAAGTTTGGACATCCCTGACATAGGGTTATCGTACTTAGTAATAATAGTAATATTTTATTGCTGGCTAAGAGTTTTATCAATAATATTTCTATTTGCTGAATTGTAATTCTTCAACTGTAAACAAAGAGGTGAGCACCATTGTATTATTGGCCATTTTTCACACAGCAAAGGTAGGGGAAAGTTTTGGCTGAAGGAAAGGGGGGGGGGGGGAGAAAATTGCACACCAATGACTTATCGGAGTCGTTGAAAGGTTTCCCACGCCTATCGTCTTCCACCGTCTACCTGTCTGCACCCGAGTCCACGGACCCCCTCACACGTAATAGACACCCCGTTAAAAGCAAAACCCCTGGTAATTGGTGTGCGTTTTTGTACCGGCATCCATCCACTTTCACATGGTCCGGGTGGCAAGGGAGAAATCTAAGTTACAGCTGACCGTGATCGAGCTCTTTCTACATTTAATATCCTAAATGACGTCATCTACTGTCTTTAAAAACGTATATCTTATACTTAACTTGTTCTACATTCTTATAAATATATATTGCAGTACTTACGGCCGCTCCTTCTAATCAGAAGCTTATTGCGCCGCACGCTTATCCATAGGTTATGTCTAGTCTTGAATGTTGATAGTGTTTGTTTGTTTTCGTGGTTTGTTTAATATCCAGTACAAGCAGTGACGTAACTTGGGTTCTCCCCCCCTCCCCCACCCAAGAAACTAGGACCGTGCGCTACAACCATTTCTAAAGCCGCTACAATTTACTACACTAGCCTCACCATTCTTATCTAGGCACTTCTTAATGAAAAGTCCATCTAACTTCTAAGCATGTTAAAATAAATTTGTTCCGCTTTAAATTGTTATCAATCGATTTCAATAAAAAATAATAAAGGAAACCGTAGCGAGAGCGTCGCTAGTAGTTAGTTATACCATGTAGAGTGTAGAGTAACATATTTATCGAGACCAAAAAACAACAGCTATTACTATTAGAATTAGAGATGTCACTTTGTCAGACCTACATTGAAGTAGCGTTGGTATTGATTTTTGTAGTTCAATCTGACAACGCAGTGAAATAGGGTGATCTTGTTCTAGGTAGTAGATAGATGTACTGAACTGTGTAGCTTTTATTAGTTCAGTGCCGAGGACCGTAAGTTTAATTTTTATTTTTAGAAACAAAAATTAAACAAAGAGTTGAAAGACTGTAACACTCAAGTCCTGGGGGTTGTGTCCTCTTGAGAGAGAATTACAGTCAATGATAATTAATGAAAACGTGAGTCATTCATACGAGTCTGAGGGCTGTGTAGATGCATGCTATCTATTTATCTGTATCATATTTCAACTTCAAGCAGATGTAACAAAAAATTCAAAAAGTTACTGAGAAAATTTATTGAAAATGTATCATGTAACATAGAGCTGTGTTAACTTTGATGATGAGCAGTTATATTCTTTCATGCAATATTGCATCTAGTCCCTTCAATTATCCAAGTCTAGACAAAATATCACTTTTTTCTACAGTCCCAGTTCTCATTGCATTCCTACACAGAAACAGCTGATATCTTTTCATTGGTGTTTGAGGTGAACACCTGGCAGGCATCAGACATTCTTAATTTTTCCTCTTTATCATTCTGGTTGAATGAACAAGAAAATGATGCTGAACAAAATGCTCACTATTGAGATGTTGTGTTATGGTGAATGCCTTAATTCTTAGTCAAGTAACAGGTGTTGTTAAGTTTTGTTATAAAAGATAATCAGCTGTTATGAATGTATGTTATGTAAGATGTTGTGTTGATATCAGGTATGTTCAGATGTTACACTTAGAAAAGAGCAAGGCGTATCTACATTAAATGTAAAATATTTAGCTCAAGAAGTTGTAGTCTTCAAACTTTCAATACATAATTTATTGAAATAGATGAGACTTTAAATGTTAATTATTTGTTCATTGGTGCAGTTATCTTATATGTTTTTGTTTTTTTGGGGTTGTTTTTTCCATATCTCATCAAATAACCTATATAACAAATTATAAATTACTTATTACTTGAAAATATGCCAACTATTAAAGAAAAGGGATAATGGTCACAACTGTCAGTAACATTCTTTTATTACAAATTTCTTCCATTACATTACAAATAAAAGAAGACATAGTTGTAAGTTTAGTGTATATGTTGGCTGGTATAAAAATAGGCAATCATGTAAAATGTTGTTTTTTGTTATTTTCAATAATTTAATTATTAAAACAAATTATTTACAGATACAAAATAAATGAAAAAATTGTAAAAACAAAATATATATTAAGTGAACAATTTTTTTGTATACATAATACATGTAGTAGGAAAAAACAAAGTAAATTTTAAAAGTACAAGAGTTTAATAAATACAATCTCTATCAAATGAATCACTAAAGGATTTCACTGTTAATCTAGTGGGCTGGAAGGTAAACATAAAACACAAAGCAAGAGAATTTTATCCTTGCTCTTCCTCGGAGTCTCAATTCCAAAATATGAACGTGTCGCGCACCGTATACCGTACCATTATGAAGTGATGAATAAAATTTTAAGCCATGCCCTGCGAAGGGTGTCTGAGACACTCGGAGACATTTTTAAATCTGTTGGCAGACCAGGTTGTATGCCGTGCATAATGGCTGTGCAGTTCAGGGATCTCAGTTTCCTACTCGTATGCTGGATTAAAGAGAACACTTATTTAAGGATGAAGTTGTTTTTGTGAATAGAAGTTCAAGTGCCTCGACAGATCGTGTGGATATAAGCAAGTCTCCTGCCCTTTGTTCATTCGCCACTTAAATGGCTTTGAGGAGGTTTGGATATTCACAAGACTTTTGTGATGACTTTGAGGTCATGGGTAAAAAGTACCAAGGCCTACTATCTTGGTACTGTATACCTATTCTTAAGTCACCTGTGTTTGCAGTTTTATATTTTATATCTTTTTTTGGTGATATTTTATGTTATATTTAAACACAATTTTTTGACAGTTTCTTTCATTATTTATTTATTAACATAAAAAGTTATAGACCAAAATGTCTCTAAACAAAACACCCAATAAGAAAAATATGACAGAGTTTATACTCAGATAACTACTGGGATGGAAAACGGAGGCACACAATCTACAGCCTAGAAGTGTTTGTACATTCAAATAAAATTTTGTAATAAACCCCATCAACGAGAAACAAGCAGTTTCTGGTCTATCGAAGATCTACTTAGTAATTTAATTTTTTTTTTAAAGGTGGGATCACATCTACATTTTAATTTATTACATTTGTTCCCTGTCATTGTCGTTCCAAGACATCTTCATTTCATTAATTTTCTTAAAATAAATCTTTTAAAAACCACCAGGCCGCCCATCCACAAGTAAGTGACAAACAAAATACCTTCATTAATCCCAGTAGGCCAAATATTAAAAAAATAATCTTCTTCTTCAGCCACCTGGTAACCTACTTGCTTGCTGCCCTAGAACTAGATAGGAAAAAAAAGGGTGGGTGGGGAGGGGAAGAGTGGTGGTGGGGGGGAGGAGACATAAGAAATGCTGCCAGTAACAAAACTTAAGCTACTTAAAGTGAGTCTCTATCTGCACACACACACAAAATCAATGAGGATAGAACAACAAAGTAATCTAATTTCCTAATGGCTGATGTTGGGAGTTATTTTGTTAGGTTTAGCCATGCATGGAGGGGACTAAAAGTCAAGTCTCTTCCAGGAGTTGGGAGTCTTTTGTTCCTCATAATGGCCAGCCCCATTCCCCTTGCTCTCACCCGGGCTCTACTTTGTTTGTGAGTTAAGTCCCCCTTTTATTCTCAAGTGGCATAGAAGAGCAGTAGATTTTATTATGGGAAAAGGGATGAGATGGTTGGGTAAAGGATGTATCAGGACAATTAGTGTTTCACTAATGCCTCTATAACATTTTAAAAAAAGAAATCTCATAGTAAAAATATTTACAGTACATTTCACTATTATATACCAGTATATAAAAAGTATTGTTTTTTTAATGAAACAAAAATGGTATTTTTGTATCTTACTATTAAAAAGTCCTTTCATTTCTTAGGTTCTTGGCCTACTTTTGTTAGTAAGCCTATTTCCCATAACCCCCAAGTCTTCAATTATTTTGAAAGCTTTGGATTTCATGTCTAAGAGATTCAGTGAAGCCTGGCATGTAATCTGCTATAGATCCTGGCTAGTGTTAGCGGCATCCACACTGTGCAGCTCAAAGGATCAAAGATTATGTCCGATATTTCTTCTACTTTGTTGTTTTTATTTAAGGGGTTGAAGAAATATTCAATTAAATAATTTCTTAAAAATAGTGTGTGTGAAAAAAATAAGTGTTGTGGGAAGGGGTGGGTGGTTTTAGTTCCATCATAGAAATGTCACTTGGGGAACAAGGTGCATTAAATGTAAAAGTTTTAGGTATCTTGTTTACATTACATCATGACACTAAATAATTAGTGATAGTCACTTTATACATTTCTACCAATCTAAGCACCCAATCCCACATACAGTTCCCAGATTACATCTAAACACTTATTATTTATAAATATAATAGTCCAAGTCACTGGATGTGGAACGCTGAGGAACGATGTACAATAGTCTATAGCAGTTGAAAAATCGTGTGGTGATTAGCGCTGTAAAAATATTTAATATGATGACGTCATTGTTTGGTGTGCATTGGTGCGCAAAATACAACCCCTATTATTAAATACTTTGCGTACATTTCAGAAAGTTTAATATATCGTATTTATCAATAAAGGACAAGTCAGTTGGGCTTTTGGAAAAGGTTGGCGCCGTAGGCGCCCCAAAAAAAAGTGGGCGCCGCAGGCGCCACGGCGCCCCGGCACAATCTAGTTATTTATAAATAACATGAAGACCAATTTCTACAGTATTAAAACATACACTGTTTAAATAAAATGAGAAAACATGGTAACTAAGCAGTGTACAAATACCAGTTGACCATCATGTATGAATGAAAGATTGAAAGGGAAAGAGAAAAAATTCACTTTTACACTATTGTAATTGCCATGGTTTGTAGTAACTATCAAAATAGTTTGGCTAATTAACTAATTCAACCAACTGCACAAAAGTTTTTGAAAAAGAAACAAACAAAAATTCAAATAAAAAAACACTGCCCTCATCCCAAATTCTTGAAAACAAATTTTAACTTCCAGTTATGTTTTCAAACACCATTGTTAAAAATCTTCATGTCTTTACCCCTCTTAACCTATAGCCAAAACAACAACAGGCTAGTAACCATTTCCCAATGATCATAGAATCCTGACAATGGCTTGATCTGTCCAAGCCCCCCCCCCCCCCCTTTTAACCTTGCAACTAAGGCAGCAGGCCCTCATCTCGTTTTCTCCCCGCCCCCTTCAATTATTCCGCTCAATACAATGCCATTCAAATACATGAACAGACTTTTTGGCAGTACAAGCAAGTGCTGCAGTCATTACAACACTTTCACTATGGCCTACTCCTGGTTAAAGAGAATCTGCGATCGATCCTGTGCAGCCTCATTTAGCTTCAAGTCTTATTAAGTGAGACACACACAAATGGGGAGCGTGGGTGGGGTGGCTGTGTGTGTATATCACTTTTTTTTTACCATGAAGTCATACATGACACAAACAGATTAGTTAGTTTGATTTTGTCATTATGTTGTCATGTTTTATTACCTATAAAACTGTTTGCCCGTTGATGACAAGAAAAAACATTCTTTTTTAAGACAGTATGTCATTATCCAACACTATTTTCCTTGTTTCTTTCAGGTCATACAAATTATGTTAATGATGCTGGTAGCTTTGGTGTTGCGTCTTTGGACTAGACAAAAGTAGACACATAAAGACAGTGATTGAAAAGTCCTACTTTGCTTGGTCTGAGGCACTGACCTGGGGAAAATCGAGAGGAAAATATTGAACTTTTAAACAAGTTTCAACTATGGACAAAACTCAATAAAAATTTCAGAAAGTTGTTTTAAAAATTAAATATATGTAATTTTGTTATAAAGCCATCTGATCAAGCACAACAACAAAAAATGACGTTCTGTGCTGTTCATTATAAGCTGATTTTTCCCGATAACCGAACACACAGCATCTCATTATTTTCATATACTCATTGTGTGATTCCTAGTGGATTACTGCCAGCATAAGCTGCCTTCTTCCCTCCACCCGTGTACCAACCTCGTACCTTGATCCTGCAATGCTATATGCTATTACACTGGGGCCTTGGAGAAAATTCAGTCACTAATCTGTCGGTGGACACGCATCACAAATGAAAGGACAAAAGCTCTCAACCCAGATGGCGCCTCACCAGCAACCCTATGGGAGCCTCATTGTGTCGAAACCAAGCTGAAATGTCTGCTAGTTTGCTTGTGCGCTGCCTCCATCTTGGGAGAGTTTCGTCCCTTTTATGAGGTTTTTTTTTTTTACGCTATGGTTGCCGGTCACCTTTCAATGGATTCTGTCACAGAAAAAGAAAAGAAAATGCAATTAAAAGAATAATGAACCAATAAAAAAAAAAAGAAAAATCTGTCGCAGTGGTTGATGCTCCCCCCTTCCATTCTCGTAATCATCCAAGCTTGTCATCTCCCCCGCTCTAAGAGATGATAGCAACTACAACAATAGCCAGGTAAGAAATACATGTGTGATCTTTGTATTACAGTCTCTTGTGTTTAAACTCTGTATTAGAAAGTTGTTAACTTTTTCCACAAGCCGGTCTTAAATAGTGTATTAAGCATTATCCTTTAACTGTCAGGGGGAAGGGGTGGGCAGAAGACCCTAGAGTCAGTATTTAAAGGGTTAGAGCACAAAGCCACCCCCTGCTGTCACAACAATACCATCAAGTGAATCCTTCAGCAGCAAACATCTATAATAATCTCTTGCTACAACATTCAAACCACTATTCATGAGCCTGACTTTTTTTAATACCTTTGTCCACATCCACATAAAAAATTTAATTCTGCACCCTTCCTATGTTTTTAAACAATAAATTCTTTGCCTGGCTCCTCCCCCTTGTTAAGAAAAATAAAATAATCATAATGAGAAGAAAGACAAGTCTTCAAAAATCTTTGTGATGCAATGACAATGCACCTCTCTTTTGAATTTCTGGCTCCTCCCACACAGGGCACCCACCCCTCCTCAACCTGCCAGCCCACCCCCACACCCCCAATAAAAATAGTGGGAAAAAAATGTTGATGGTGCACAAACAATGCAGCCCATTTGATGACTAGGCAGCTCACACTATGGGGGCAGCTCAAATGACAACTCATACATCCCTTTCTTCTTCTTCCATGACCTTTCAGTTTAGCTTGAGCCCCTTTGTTAGGGGACCCACTTAACAGCAAGCTCTTCTGGACACAACTTTTAAATGGTTGGTTCAGAAAATTCATAACTATTCTTAGTTAAATATAAATACAATCAGTAGACAGAAGAATTGTGTTGATAGTAAACATATAATACTGAAAGAACATATTGAACCTAAAACATCTATTGGCCAAACATAAGAAGGAAAATAAGAGAAGGTGGTAATAAAAGAAGGAAAGGGCATTTAAAAGTGGGATCAAAAGTGACAGTCCAACACAAAAGAAATAATTGTAACCAGCCATGCATGAAGTGGGCTTGAAGAGCAAGGCCAGACAAGTTTTTTTTAAAAAATGGATAGTGTTTTTTTTTTTCCCTTCCTAGACACAAAAGGATAGACAGAAAGTCATAACAGTGTGACTGTAGGGTTTGCATTATTAAAAGAATTTTTTTAATCGAAACTAATACAATTTCCTTATTCTCTCCAATTTTTCCATTCCAGTTATCTTAAGGCATGGTGTATAGAAGCACTCATTAAAAAAAGTAAAAATGAACTTGTAACAGATTTCTTAATTTGAAAATATTTTGAATCAGATTCTGAGGTCATCATTATTACTTGTTCTTATGGGATTATAAAAAAATGAAATCATATTTACCGAAAACATGAAAAAAAGAAAAGAAAGAAAAGTGGTATTTTAATACAGAATCTGTTACAGTAATTTGTTTCCACCCAAATTTCAAAGACTAAATAAAACCAATCAAGTTATCTCTTGAAATTTTTCATAAGTTAAGATATGGATCCTCTAGCTGGGGTAGAGGGATGTCTATACTAAAAATATATATATAAAAGATAATAATTATAGGTGATTCCGAATTGAGGTTTCCACACTGCCAAGCCACCCAATATGTTTTTTAAGATTTTTGAAATCCAGCAAGAGTCGAATTTAAAAAGTGATATCCGGCCATGGCCGAATTTGTAAAAATGACAGATTTTGGAGCCGAAACCATTTATATATATAAATATATAAGTGCTGTACCCACTAGCCGAAATTATTTAGTGAAATACTGCCAAAGCCAAATTTGCAAAAATGGCCGCTTTCCGGATTTGCCGGATCCGAAATCCAGGACACCACTAATGTGGGTTCATTTTCTCTAAATTGCTGTGACAGATGGTAAATTTTGTTATGCAATTCCTGAATATGCTATTTCTTGGTCTTCCTTTCTAGCAAAAATAATTTCTGAAGGCACAACTAGATTTTTTTAATAATCTTTCTCAGCAGTGTCTAACTGAAGGTGATCAATTAAACTTTCATCTTTGAATATTGAAATGATAATTTCCTTTCATTAATTCACCATTAGAAAATGACTTTTCTGAATGTTAAAAAAAATTATTGGTATAAAGACTTATCACTTCAATGAAGAAATCCAGTGAAATGTTACATTATCTAAAACTAGTATTATATTTGGTAAAGTGTTCCTAAATGTAAAATTGTATTTTTAAAATTATGAAAGAATTAGTTATCTCCTAAATATTCAAATTTATTTCTTTGCTTAACATTTAAAAAAAAACATTTATAGAAATTTAGAGACTGGATAAATAGTTGCTTTAATGTTATGATTTTTAAATTTACTATCAAGAAATTCAAGTAATATGTACCATGACAATCACTAAAGAAAAGTGATATTTTACAAATTTTTTTTTACAAATTTTCTTAAATTTTAGTTTTAGGTCAAAGAAATCATAATTAAATGATTATTTTAAGAAAACAATGTATTTTCCTCCAAAATCTTTTATTTAAAAAAAATCTTTTAAAGGTTCATATATTATTTTTGTTAAAAACAATATTTTTAGCCATTTTAAGGTAGAAAATAATATTAATTTTTTATACGGAATATAAATATTTAAAGACAGAAAAAAGTGATATTTTAAAAGAATACGACTCAATAATTTGCATTACCAAAATTTATACGCTTCTTTTACATAATGAATATGTAGGACCAAATAGCATCTAAATTAACACATAAGTCATATATACACAAGCCAGTGCAAAATATTTCAAGTAAAGAGATGATAATCTGATGGTAGTTGTATATTTTACTTGTTTATTTTTTTTTCATATGACGAGAGCAAATTTCATGCTGATGCAAATCTTGTTATCTTTGGTGTTGTGGCATTCTTATCATTTCCCTCTGCACCCAATACTTTATCACAGTGAAATTTCAACTGAAAAGTCTCTAGGGTATCTCAATTATCTCCAATGTTAGGATCATGCATGGATCTTGATGCTTTATCTGGCGCGTCACACTCAAACCCAACGTCTGTGCTCTACAAGTCTCAGCAGAATGAGTTTACACATAGCCACTTCAGTTTTCTCTCAAGGCTTAATGTCAAAAAGCTAAGTACAGGTCAGAGATAAGAATGTCTAGACTGCTGCACAGATACTAGTAGATTTTTTTCTTTGAATCCACATTTGAGAGCTTATCTTTGCCTACTCATGGCAAAAGGTTGAGGGGGGGAGGACTTTTCTTTAACTTAAGGTATTTTCTGGTCTTTAGCAGTGTCTTTTTTTCTTTTAAAATAAAAGGATTAATTTGATTTTAAAAATTTATCTTTAACACATGATTTACCAGTATTTGACTCTTCAAATAATATGTGTTGCATTTTAAAAGTCATAGCAGTTGGTTTTATAAAAACATACACTGGTATCCTAAAACACAAATAGCAAACATTTCGGATATCTTTTATAAATTAAATTTCTTTATTGGTTTGCTAAGCTTTTGGTCGAGAATTTATGTGATAAGAAAGACCATTAAGGGCACTTAATATTTAGATAATTTACAAGCTAAGGAAACAGACAAGTCAAGTTCAAATATTTCTAACAGGTTCTTTAAAAGGTCCATCAACCATTACATCAATTTTGGGTATACAGCTTGTTATGGATGTTATGGACTTTAATTAATTAGATTTTAAATCAATTTTTAGGCCAATCAAAAAAAAAAGGGGGGGGGGGGAAAGAATTTGGGAAAAAAAGTGACTTCCTAACCAACTTCTAATTGTAGATTAATTTATATGACTATATAAATTATTTTCCTATGAATTTTTCTGTTTCTACAAAAATAAATTAACTTAAAAACATGGAATGGTTTTGGAGGTTTAATTTAACACAGGGATCTGGAAACCATGGCTCGTGAGCCAGATGTGGTTCTTTCGATGACTGAATCTGGCTCGCAGACAAATTTTTAATTATAAAAAAAAATGTTTCTTCAGACTTATACTTTGATCTTCATATTAATTGCATATTAAACCAAAAATAAACGTCTCCACACCTGCATAAAGCTTAACCTCACCACATATTAACCAGACTACAAAGCCATGCAGCACCATAAGTTGCATTAAGGTTAAGAAATACTCATTATTGATTAGCATAACAATGATATTAAAAACAATTCAGAGAGATAAGTAATGTACTTTTAGTGTTGAAATTACACTAAATGCGCACATTTACTCGAATTTTTAGTTTTAAACATAATGTATGGCTCTCACAGAATTACTTTTCAAAATATGTGATGTTTATGGATGTCTCAGACAAAAAGATTCCTGAGCCCTTCCATTGTAACAACTGCAAATAATGATTTGGAAAAAAGTCTTCTCTTAACATTCCTTTAACATTAAGTTTAACAAGTATTGTTCAATGGTAGCCCCAACTCAAACAAATTACCAGTGTTTGAAGTCACTAATTTTATTTACAAAAGTATTCTTTAATCTCAACACTATTCGCATACCCCCCACCCCTTCACTACACCTCATTCCCTTAAGTAAATGATCATGTGGTACTCAAACGGAATAACACAGGAAGAGATTAGTGAGATTGCAACTTTGAAGTCATTTAAGGATAAAGACATCAGACCAGTTAAGTGTCTGTGATGCTGCGTGTAGCTGCCTCTAGCAATCACCCTGCCATCTGTTTTACACCCCAGTTTAAAAAATAAATTACAACACCCCACCACTAACTAAAAACACCCTCCACCAGCTACCACACCCGCCCATCCCCCCGCCCTCCACCAACCCGCTATTCACACCTAGCACACCCACCACGACACCCTTCTACTGGTTTTAAATTAAACTAGTAGCGGTTATCCTTTAGCAGTAAAGATGACAGAATTTTGATTTATATTGGGGTCTCACCGTATGTAAAGGGTTTTAGTTGATGTCATTTTGTACATAGTACATCAGGGCTGCTCCTGGATTATGCAAGCAGCAGACGTCTGTGGGAGATAAGAAGATATATTTACACTGTACCCCCTTAGAACTGTATCACATGACATCTCTCCCTCCCCTGGTTCATCCTGTCTGCAGTCTGGAATATCTTGGACTCACCCTCCTCAGAGTTACTGCCCCTACCATTTGGCTGGGTTGATAGAGCAAACGTGATGCTCTCCAAGCCATTGGTATAGCCTACGTATCAGCGGCTGGTACTCAACCACCAGACCTAACTACTTTCTTCTAAACACTCAGTTCTTTCTTGCAACGATAGGGAATATCATAAGAATATATATCTCCTAGTAGAATGTGTTAGTTTTTAGCATTTTCTCCCCAGTAGGCCAGTTTCAACAATGTAGCTACATTGCTAAATTAGTTTGTGGTCAAATCTCATCAGGTAGAGAAAATGTGGTTGTCGGAAGAATATCCTTCATAATAGAATCATACAATTATGTTTGAATCCCAGGAAATTCTTTAGCATGATTACAAAAGCGTTCCTTTCTTCAAATGTTACCCTCTGGAATAAACCTTTTGACCAGACATTTAGATTTAACTTTAAGTAGCAGAGTTTCTTTTTTTTTTTTTTTTAATTTTGAAAAAAAATTAAAATGTAAACATTTTCCATTTTTAAAGACTCTTGAGGGATCCAGGGTTTGTTGTTTACATCCTCATTCTGGCTCCTTTTAGTTTACGCAAGGTGATTTCACCAAGCTAAAATAATCATGGTTGACAACCTTTACCTCATTGAGAAAAGAGATGGGTAGGGGAGCGCAAATACTATTTGGTAAATTTTTATGCTAAATGTTAGAACATAATTAAACAAGCCGTAAAAACATAGTTTTGGCCTATAAATCCCTTAAGGATATATGAGACATAACTAAAAGTATTGATTATTTTCAATATAATACGCACCGTGCAACAAACATTTACAAGCTGAACGTGACTGAACTCCCCTTGCTTTAAAACACTGGATCGACTAGACTGAACTCCAGTGACACGTGGAGGTGAACCATAGCAGACTGCGACATAGAGATACATAGAGCTAAACTAAAGGTGCATTAATTGTATGCATTCTAGTAAAGGGGAAATGTTTTGGTTAAATTGTTCAGCATTTGGGATTATTGTTCACAACAGAAGGTAATTTTAAATTCCTTTGGAAAAAATTAGGTTCTTTTTATTAAGACAGTTTAAATTTGGATGTACAGTTAGGTATCTTGTTTCAACAGCTAGAAATAAGGGGTAAAAAACTGAAAATATCATTTATATTCCATGGCTCTGTTTAAACTCTAATTGTTGAATCATTACTGAAATTACTGAACTTCATAAATTTTATACCAAAATATTGCTTAGTACTGTTGAACATTTTGTAGCAAATTTTAAAACTGAGATGGCATTGAAATTTTCTTAAATGAAGAGAATGACCCTAAATAGTTATAAACAATGAGCAAATGTTACTGGAAATCAAACCATTTCAGCTAACATCTCAAAGAATTGTAAACTAAGAGTTAATATCAAGCTTATTTATGTCATGTGTCTTAAGTCATTTCATGCAAAAATATTCTTGTTCAAATTCTAAATGGTTGACCCAATGTTGATGCTGGGAAGAAAGAAAAAAAAGGCCATTTACCATGCAGAATAGTGTAAGGCAGTGGTGGGTAACCTTTCATGGTGAAGGCCTCATTTGTTGGTAATCAAATGCCAAAGCTAAAAAACTGAAGCCTCAGTTCATGCACAAATATGATGACTTCAACATAAATTAATGTTTTATTTTTTATAATGTGCAGCTATCAAAGCTGGGCATTTAACTGTGAGTACTTGGTTACAAGTGTTATGAATTAGTTCAACAATAAATATTTGTTTTTGAGTTTGGAATGTTTTAATTTGAGGAACGCTAATCTTGGTGAAGCATGTTTTCCTTTATTGTAAGTTTTGTAATTAGGTTATTAAGTGAATAAATTACTTCTAGTTGTGCATTCCTTACTATAAATAATAATAATAATAATAATAAATGAATAATTTATATAGTATAACGCTGTCTGGAACTGAGAACTGGGCCCACAGTGATTTACATGAAGATAATACATAATAAAAGTTTTAAATAAATATTCATATCAAAACAACCACATAAATATAAGGTTAAACCAGGATCACAACTCAGGTCATAACATTTCATATTTCTATATATCCATTTACACCTTCAACAACTTCTTTATAATGTAAGTTAGGCATATCTGTAGAGCTTTCTCAGTTGCCTTCAAAAAAAACATAGCATAATTGTTGTACAATTTAAATAGAATTATTGCGACAATGAATTAGTAGCTTCTAATATTCTTTGTGAAGGTTCAGAAGAGATTTGGCGTCTGGTTATTTAAATTTTTTGTTTCGTAGTAGTGTGCTTAAAACTTTAAAAGTCTGGGAACGCGCCTTCCACTATATATTTTTTTTAAATTTAAAATTAACATACTAGTGCTCTCTCCACGGTGGTTATTGTCACTACCCTAAGTCAAATTTTCATTTAATTAGATTTTAATTTTTAGCATGGCAAATTACAATTTCTAAATTTTTTAATTTATTTTTTTAATTTCAAAAATTTTAAATTATTATATTTATTTATATTATCACCTTTTTGTTTTTATATTAAATTATTGAGAAGATTTCAAGCAATTTATTACAGTTACCCCACTTAAATTAAAGAAAAGGAAATAAAAATTATAGTGTTAATTTTAATTTCATAAATACTATTCAAGAAGGTGTTAACATATACCAGAAGTGCATTGTGACAAAAATAGTTAAATCATAACATACACCTAAAATAAATGTACAGGATTAAACACACAATATAATAAGATGTAAGGCCTTGTAAAAAATAATAATACAATTGTGAATTTCAAATTTACTTCAACTTGAAACTTAATAATTTTGAAGAGAATTATTTTGAGAATAATGTTAAGTTTTAAAGAAATAAACTATATTTCCTCCAATGAAAAGTAAAGTTTTGATTATACTCCACAATTTAAATTAAGGAAATAAATAATCAAGGTCACATGGGAATTTGACACGCTGATAACTCCTCTACGTAAGGGGCCAGGGAGTTAGGAAGGTAAAATACCCTTTGTCCTCAAGAAAAGGAGTAGTTTTTTCCCCTCCTGGAGATGGATCAGAGCAGTGCTGTTTATAAATTTTTAACACCCCCTTCTCTTCAATAACCCAAACATTCCTGCCACTTCCGTTTTTGTTTTAGCTCTGGACCAAGCTATCTCACTTCCTCATTTACAGACTTCCACAGTAAATGAAACTTTACTTACTCACAGACCTGCTACAGAGATTAATAAAGCCAAAATTTCAAATGCGGTTCTCAAATTGTAGGAAACTCCAACTCCACTAATATTGCATTTGAATTGAAGTGCCAAAAACAAAACAAGTAAAATTCTCTTATAAATGAGGCCTATGGCGGATTAAGGGGGGGGGCTGAACGGGCTAAAGCCACGGGCCCCCGACGGTTTAGGGGCCCCCAAACTTTTTATATTTTAGAATAAAAGTGTACAAAAGTTTGCACGAACCCTTGAAAATATAATAAATTAATAAATACTATCTATACAACTTATCGCGTTCAGACATGATAGTATTGATAGTACCTAATAATCGAAAAACTTTAATTGATTCACTTCGCATGATATAAAATATAGTTTATATTTTTAAAATTTCCCATTTTCGAGAAGTTCCGCTGGCCGTGTGGGGATAGTACATGCTCGTGGTGCTGCCGGTGTCGGGTTCCATTCCCAGCAAGGGCAAATATTTTTTTTTCTTTTCACACCCAATTATAACTACAGCAAACACATCAAACAGTTATTTCTTCGTGTTCGTTTTTCTTTCATTATTAAAATTTAGTTACAGTCTTATATTAGCTGTTAACAATCATTTTATTTTAAGGAGGCTGGCTGGATAGGGCCCCCGTTTGATTGCAGCCCGGGGCCCCGTGCAGTCTTAATCTGCCCCTGCTACAAGCTAAGAAACTCTTTACTGATTAAATAAAAAAAAAATAATAATAATAACTGTAAGGAAATTCTGAGTTGGAGGAAAGCTTTCCACAGAGTTTAACAATTCAAGCCAGTCATCTTCCCTTTTTCCACATTAATGACTTATTAAAAGTTAAATATATTTAGAAATAGAACCAAAAAAAGTCAGTGTATTGGGGGGGGGGGGGAGGATGGAGACATGAGTTGTCATCTTCTACTTTAAAAGAAAACAAATAGTGGCAACAGCAAAGTAAAGTAGTAGAAGAACTTGGTATGTGGAAGATTGAAATGGAAAAAACAGTAACGTTTCAATAAGAACAATAAAACAGTTTAAAACCTAGAGTGTCTGCTCCCTTGCTGACAGAAGTTGGGGGGTTGCCCAAAAGCTAAATATGTGGAATATCCAATAGATTAAAAAACAACTTTTACGTATAGTCATTGATAATTTTAAAATTATGCCCAAAAACATAATGAGGAAACATCTTAAGTAAGAAATCTAGGAAAATTGAATTTGCTAGTATTACTAAATGTTACCTGAAAGAAATTTTTTATAGCTTCAGTATGGTGACTGACCAAATTTTCATTTATCTTAATTATCTGTTGTGCAGAAAATCATTGCCATGATAGAAACTTATTCATAACTCCTGATTGAGATTGCACCAATATTGTAATTACTTATTTCTACATGTATTTGTTTACTTGATCTGCAGTATATCAGGCCTTCAGGTTAACTTTCATAGCAGTGGCCATTGTCTCTCTTTGGTTTTCAACCACATTGATTCATAAATGACAAAAATCATCTTTCCTACACTCTGTCCTATGATATCCTCTTGGTTGCATATCTTATCATGGTGCTGTGTCCTACTTGTAACTCATGGAGTCTTATTTTTTTCTCTTAAGATTTTTTTTACTGGTGAAATGGAACCACTAGCAGCCTGTCTCATTCAATGTAAAACTCTATGCTGATCCCATCTGCTTCAATCAAACTGAAGTCATCTGTGCAACAGATCATAAAAACCACAAATATACCCAGGTGATGTCTGGAGAAAGAGTTGAAAGAACTCAAAGCAGGCAAAATAAGGTTAACCTCAGTTTGTGCAGGTGAGCAGTCAAACTACCTGTTTCAGACACTATATGGAACCAGTCCATGTGTTGGCCAGGTGAGACGGGTTGCTTCCAACCTCCTATCTACTTTTTACAAATTGAATCTCGTTTAGCATGAAAAGTGAAGTACCTTGATTTTAAGCCAGCACCCGAGTTGACTTACATTGAGCCATAAGACACTTCTTAAGGCAACAGATGTTGGGTCTCATGAAAGAGCTTAACAGGCATCAGAAGTCTCAGCTGTTTTCTCTTAGACCTTAAGAGTTGTTAAGTGGTTATTACCAGATGTACCAATAAACTTATCAAACTTACTCACATAACAAATTGAATCAACAGAGCACAAAAGAGTGGAATTCCACAATGTTGCTCACAAAAATACCAAACTTGTGGTGGGGTACAGTATTAACACCTGAACAGTTTAACAACAAAATTGTTTGCCTTACCTGCCCTCTATACATAAGAGAAAATTCCGTTGATGATCTGAGTTTGCAATTTTTGCTGTGCCTTGACTTAGTAGAGAACGGCTGTGACTAGACTTAGGGACACCATGCATATTGTGCAACTGTTTCCCACACCTGTGGAGAGCAAGTAACATATCTTCATTAGCAGGACATTTGTGGGGTTAGATCTATGCATATAGTGATTTTTAAAACTATTTCTATAATGTTCAGTAGAAGAGAAACTACCAATATCAATGGAATCTTTAATTACTGTGAGTTCAGCGTTGTTGCTAAAATGGCAATTTCATTCACTTGCATGCAAATCTTTCTTTCCGGGTACGTACATAACCATTATCATAACAAGTTTTTTGGATGCCTTGTCTCCTAGTCATAGTTTATTCCTGGCAAGTCTTTCAGCCATTTTTTTCTCTTCTTACTTTATAATCCGGCAGAGTCAGCAAATGATGAGAGAATAATAATAATACTACTACTGAATGTGATGCCATATGAATAAAGCCTGTGAGTCTACCAGTTAAACAGGATGTTTTTGTCCAAGATAAGGGTGGGTGGGGGATTTTTTTTCTTCTCCAATTGATATTGTGAGAATGTTTTGTTTATTATGAATTGTTATTTGTTTTGTTTATTACACGTTTAGAGCAAGATCAGGTTTTGTGTTGATGCAGGTAGTTTGCTTTAATGTTAAATTGTGAAATCTTATAGGGAAACTGGGCTTTAAAAGTTTAATTGGAAAATCGTAGAAGGAAACTCGGTTTCGATTCTGTTGACCTTTTTTCAAACAATGGCTAAGAGAAACCACAATGTGCCAATATTTCAGTCGCCTTCTTACCCACTGTCAGCTGAAACAAAAGGTATATGTTTCTTTTGCTGCTACTCAGAAAACCATGTGTAAATATAAAACAATGAATGAAATGCAAAGATTTAATATGCATTTCAAATATTTAGTATAATTTGGTAAAGAAAAAGATAATTGTATCATCATCTCTATAATTTACATTCTAATATAGAGTGAGAAAGATCTGTTAACTTTTAATGGCAATGATTCTTATGTCAAGCTATTTTTCTATCGGATGTCACTTATGTCGATAAGTTGTGATTTGTCCTTGGAAATCCCTTTTTAAAAATATTTTTTAAATATTTAGCTATGAGGAATTATTTGGGATCGTTTAACAATACACATCAAAAGACTGGCAATTTAGAAAATAGTGTGACTGAACTGAGACGGACTAAACTAAAATAAGGAATCCAAGACCTTTTCTGTCAAGCGTCTCCCCTACCAGCAACAGACTTTATAACTGCTGATAATTGTATATATTTGACACACAAGTTAGCCCATCATATTATTAAGATTTATTCCACAGCACGGCTCTCAATAAATTTTATTTGTGCTTCTCTATAATTATTGTTCTGGATCTCCCCTTAGATTATCAAACACGTTGGGGAGCTCAATGGAGCAGACTGAATCAACTTTAAGCTCTCATCTGCCAACTCTCGCAGATTACATAATGGAGGCAGAGTTGTGTGGAGAAGACATATCTTAAAACCCAGTAGAGTATGTGCAAGGAGGGGGAGGAGACAAAGAAGAAAGAGTGGGTGGCGCATGTCTGGCACCAACACCTGTATATAGGTATAGCTTGGGCTTCACTCTTTCCCCCTTTTTCTTTTTCTCCTTCTTCTTGACACACCAGGAGCGTGGGAAAGTTGGGAAACTGCAGTGCAGAGGTAAAAAATAATTTAGGGTGGCAAGTGTGAGTGGAAGGTGAGGCAAGGGGTGGGGGGATAAACTAGGAAAGTATTGTTTCAGAGTTGCTATAATCCCTTCCACTTTTATTCTTTTCTACAGTGTTATTTGTGCTTACAAAAAATGAAAAATAGGCTCTTTTTACGAGCATTTTTTCCATGTAAAATTAAATGCTAAAATGTTTCTTTATTGAATGGAATGAGTCTTATTAGTAAAATATTCATCCAAATTTTTGCAAAGTAATAAACAGGGGATAAGTTAGAAAGATTTGTAGAGTACGGAACAAGGGATGAGTTAGAAAGATGGGTAGAGTTGGGAACAAGGGATGAGTTAGAAAGATTGGCAGAGTAAGGAAGAGGCCTTGAGTAAAATAGGATTCTCATTAGGTTTGATGCTGAATACAACTCAAATATAAGTCTACCTCAGATTATAGAAAAGATGTAGGATAGGGGAATGTGAGAATACTGACAGAACTTGGTTTGATTCAGAGTAAGATGGAAAGAGAGATGCAGTTGTTATATCTAATGATTCAGAGCTGATAGAGTAAGATGGAAAGAGAGATGCAGTTGTTATGTTATATCTAATGATTCAGAGCTGATAGAGTAAGATGGAAAGAGAGATGCAGTTGTTATATCTAATGATTCAGAGCACACAGAGTAAGATGGAAAGAGAGATATAGTTGTTATATCTAAGAATTCAGAACAGATAGAGTTAGATGGAAAGAGTTGACAATATATTGTAAAAGATCAGAGTTTATGGTAAAAAAATTGTATTAAGATTAACTAAAAATGTGGTCTAACCAATACATTTTATTTTTCTTTATGGAACACACAGTTTCAAATTGTTAATTTTGAAATAAGATAATTAAATATGAAAAGATATAAATTTTGGAAAGAGACAAATATATAGATTCAAAATATGCAAAAAAATGTTCTCTATTACATGCCGGATTTCATTTAGTTCTTCTGTAAAATAATAAATATATAGGTAAATTCCCACAGCAAGCTTCATTTAGAATTGAACCCCGATTCATAACTCCTACCAATAGTGCATAGTCAAGTATAGACATTATGAACCTCCTAGATACTGTTTATAATTTATACTTGCTCTATAGCCCGTACATTCAGAAGCCGACCTCAATCTTTTTGAAGAGAATAGTATAGAAGTGTGTAACCAGCTCGTAAGATGACCCCAAAAATTAATCGGACACCATAAACAAAATGGTACACATTTTTTTAAAACTACAAGCTAAATTGGTCATTATGATTGTTTACTTTTGTTTAGGTTTAGGTTTAAGAACAAATAAGGTAATGAATAAATAAGGAAAGTGCAGATGTTTAATAATATTTTATAGCCTCTGGTAGAGCAGTCAAATCTTGTTGAATGTAGACAAGGACCTTGATGATCTGCAATAAGAACACCAATATTCAATGTACATGCAGAAATCACCTATGACCCGCTCAAAAGCCAACCCCCTAACCTTTTCCCCTAGATTATGTCCCCAAAAAAAGTCAACTCTAGTACAAGTATATGTGGTAAGATAAAATTCCAAAGGCCAACACCACAATACACTTTTATTTTTCCACAACTAAGATTATTACATTCAAATTACAGAGGCAACTCAAAATAGCACTTTCCATGACATATTTAAGATATTTTACCAGGAATTTTGTTTACCATGCTATTATATAAATGAAAATAGTGTCAAGTTTGAATGTTTGAAATAAAAATTGTAACTTTTCGTTTGAAATAAAAAGCTATAGAAAAAAATTGTTCCATTATGTTTTAAGGTTGTTAAGACCGCTTCTTTTTGAGGACCCATTAAATTTTTAAAAAAGACTGGTTAACCGTTGGTCCATAATTTTAGTATGTTTAGTGAACCTACAAGAGTATGGATCATATTTCATATCCCATTGTCTGAATTGACATCAAAGCGACTGTAGTGTGCCCCTAGTGTTCAGCTCACTGCTGCGATGCCGTCAAAACAGTGAATCCAAAAAATATAATGCATAATTTTTGTTAAAGTTTAAAATTTGTCAGAGCAAGGAAGGAAACAGTAATGATTAGTTTTCACTTTTTAATTTTGATGCCTTAAAAGTATTAAAACTGCATATTTTCAAATGTTGTCAAGTAAGTTTAATCTTGAGGACCAGTTAGCCATTAAATGAAGACTGTGCTTTTCCTTAATTTCTTGAGACCAACAAGAGAATGCATCAAAATTTCGCACATGATGTCATCTCCTGCTTGAGTTCAGGTCTCATGTGCTGAGCTCTTTTCCAACGCACATGAAATAAATTTGTTTTAAAAAAAACAGATTGTAATCAATGGGGTAATTTAAAGTCAAATACCTTTGACATTGACATGGAAGTACTTAGCAGGAAAACTGTTGATGTAAGACCGAAATCAAATTTAAGGACCGGTAAACTGTCTGGTAGGCCTATTTTTCACCTTGTAATATAAATAGTATCATACCCTGCGTCGTAATGCACAATTTAACATTACCGCAGTGCTGTGTGTTACTTCTCATACAATGCTTCGGCAACTAAGCGAATTTAAAAAAAAAATAAATATCATTCTCTACCCAAACTCCACTAACAGTGATGATGTGTACTTGTATATTATTTATATAATTATTATAATGGAATATTAAGAAAATGCTTTGATGTCACGGTCGCTCACCTATTGCTCAGCCATAACGCAACATATAATTAACTGCGGGTATTAAGCTAATATCGACTAATTGAAGTTACAGTTAACCAGTCCGGATTAAACAGGACTAGTCCTGATCTAATGACCTTTAGCCATTAACAACCTCATTATGTTATGTTAGTCTCGAAAAAAATTAATAATTAGAATTACATTAATTTCATAAATTCATCTGAAATAACAATGGGCATTGAATTTGTTTTAGTTACTTTTTAAGAGATATTGTATGTTGAGTTTTTTCATTTTTGTAAACAAGATCTGAGCCAGCAAATTTAATTTATACATTGAATCCGCACATGGTTAAAAAATTAAAATAATATCTGTTAGAAATGATCATTGACTCCTAATTAATTTATGAAGCAATATAAGAAAGAAGAAGCAATAATAAGACTTATTCAGAATATGAATGATAGGTTAAAATTGGTTGCCTAAAGAAACCAGGAAAACCAACACTTTATCAACAATAAAAACTCTAATAAGAATGCAAGACTAGGTACAAATCATAGATAAGTGTAAGATGCAATAATCTTCTGTATAGAAAGAACGTCTGTAGCAGATAAGATACATATTAAAAAAATATGAGCTCTTCTCAAGATTGCAAGCTTCAAACTATTTTCGTAAAACAATTTTCCTACATTTTTTAACATCATATATTTTAATAAATCAATTAGGTAATATTTTTCCACATTTATCAGATCTTCTGAATTATTGATATCATATTTCTGACATAGTCTAAAAATCTTTATAATACTATTTTTTAAAATGATCTTTAGAATCACTTCAAATTTAGATATAAACAGAGTGAAGAAACTACCGCCCAATAACCTAATTATTTTTTGAAACAACGTTTCTGATTGGGTGTTGAGAACTGGCACGAAAGCGGCTGCTAAAAGCAGAAAATCTTTAACTGCCCGCGCATTCATTGCCAGTCATAAGCAAAGGTCAAAACGGTCTGACCGTTCAGTCATCGTGTCTACCAGCGGTCTTCACATCCTTTAGCAAATCAATGACTCTGGTATAATAAAAAAAATATATATATAGAATTTCAATTCTCTCGCTAATAAATGTTTGAAGTCATAACTGGGTAACTTGCTACCTATAGCCAAAACACAATTGCCATTATTAATTATATAAAATTTTAAGAGAAATATCACTATGAAGTTGTCTCTTGTAAATATGTAAATAAGTTCTAGATAAATTCCCACTTCAGTGTCTCCTAATTCTATTAATTTTTATAGGGTATTATAGAAAATTTATCATAAAATCTGACAGTTCTTGTTAAGCACAGATTTCGATGTCTTTAACTGACTTAAGTCAAATTTGTAACACACACCATAGATACCCTTGACATTCCAGAATGTATTAGTATTAGAGCCCAAGGGGCCTCCTCTACACTACCTTCCTTCCCTATACCAATGAAATAATTCAAAACCAAAACGCGACCTTAGTTTAGGCGGGAAAGATAAAGAAAAAAAGCTCTCAAATAATGTACATACATTGTCCATCAGTCCTGGCCCACAAGGTCATGGCGCCTTGACATGGTTCAGAGCCCACCCCTTCAAGCATCATATCCCGCTCTTTTGGTCACACAGCAATAAAAGTTTGTAGGTTACAATCTTTTAGCATTTATTCTCCAACTATTTCTGAAATCCAAGTGTCATTTTATCACTCTGCTTATCTTGTAGCTGTTTTCAGTAATGTTCAAACAGGTTTAGAAAAGCATGTTATCCTATCCCTCAGGGTTGTAGGCACTCCCCATGACTGGTACTGATAGGAAGTGGGACTTCCAATTTTGACAACGCTGCATGTTTCACAGCCACAATAGTATCCGCAATGCAAGGCTTGTTAAATATAGCAACCTGTTAAAACCCCCTCTTATAGGATGTGCTCACAAGTATAAATAATAATTTATTTCAGTTCTCATGATAAGTGGGGGGAGGTAGGATTACATTCAGAATTCCAGAATTAAAACTGGTTTGTGGTTATGAAGATGTTTTTTATTTTCTTTCTTTTTTTTTTTTTGGCAGATTTCCACTTCCATCAAGCTCAATTGTTATGACTACACGCTAAGTCTTCCAAAAGGTAATACAGCCTGATTTAATACACAACTATATCATACTTGTGCTTCTGTTTATAGGTTGCTACTTTAATTACTTTTGATAATTATTTTACAGCATTGTTGTAGAGTGGCCAACTTCTTTCAGCTATTTAACTTCAATTCCAAAAAATCCAAAATTGTGTATATATCAAAATATACTATATCTTCTTTGCCACAAAACTAAATGTGTAGATATAATCAAAACACACAGAAGCTATTTAGACACTGATTGAGCACATAGAATGTGTATATAATCCATCAAGAACATAAAAGCTGCATAGACTTCATCTAACACACCATTATGAGATTAAGCACATGGGAATGGTGGAGGGGGGNGCGCGGGGGAGAGAGTTTGATAACAAGCTAAAATTTGTAGCTGAAACAGGGGAAAGGAAATTCGATTTTCATGTAATTTAATGAATACTCTGATCAATGATTTTTTAATCAATAATTTTTTAAATCACACCACATTAACTTATAGATAATTTAATGTTACTACCCAAATGTCAGAGCTTTTTGTTTGAAGTTGTCTGGACTAGTACCGCCATTGCTTTGCATCACGCCTGCATATAATTAGACCGGTCGGTAGCACATCGAGGTGTGTTGCGCGTGCGTCACAGCACAGCTAACAGAACAGACTATGGGACACTACAACGCGCCGGCGGGGTCACTCCGCCCTCCCCACTAGAGTGAAGAATGTCCCCCTGGGTCGGTCCGCCCTCTAAGGCATGTTCTATCTGATTGGTTTTATCTCCATTGCATTACACAGATCCAGGAATAGGAAGAAGGCATTTCAAACAATGGCGTATTGCTTGTGAACACACATATACAGTCCTTACTGACTGATATGCTTGGTTAATCTACATTTCCCCAAGATTTCTAACATCATAAATCAAGGGAGAACCCCCCCTTTCTTTCTGTGAGAGGTTATTTATCTTAGAGCTGGTGTAATTAAGGTGGGGCTTGTGTCCACTGTAAGGTTCAAAGAGAGAGAGCAACATCTATAAACACACGAACGCTAAGTGGAAGAAATGGCAGGCTAACAAAAAAAGAATTTTTAAAAATACCATTATACATTGTTGAGTTTATTACATAATATATATTTAATGTGCATGAAAGATTAACAGAAGAGGGAAAAAATTATAACTCTTCCTTACATTTGTGGGTGTTTCATCTTTCTAAAAAAAAACTTGAAAACCTAATATTTATTTTCAAAAAAATACATTACGCTTCTTGCTAAAAAATAGCCATTAATAATAATTAGTATTATATAACTCATGAGTGAGATGTAAATTAAATGATTCAAAAGTCACTTAAGACATTCATTTTTCTAATAATCCCACTGAATATTTACTACACCAGCCCCTCCCCCGCTCTTCACACACCTCCAATGCAACAAAAATGTTTTTAAACAATTAAGTAGTGAGCTTATTTTCAATGCAGTTGGGTCGGGGCGGGGGCGCATGTGTATCTTTGATTGAGGTCATCCTCACACATTTCTCTCCCCTTCCATTCATCTCCATCCACCTCCACTCAGTATGTTGTTATGGCTTGACTGACTGAAGCACACACACTGCAGCAGGTTCAACAAACTGATGAGCTCAGCTATATTTTCCCCCCTTTAAAAAAAATCAAACCCCTCTTCACTTTGTACAAAGATAAGTGTTGTTGTTTTTTATCCCTGAATGGCCATGTAAGATTTGAATGATAGTAGTAGCAGTACATCTTGAAGATGATTTATTTCAAGATATATTGAGCCCTTCTTATTTGTTCAAATTACATACACTTCAGATAACCTCTAGCATTTTTTTCTGAATTGAAACTCTTGAAACACAGCAACAGTCATCTTTACTCAGCGCAATTCATACAAGCAATTCATACAAGCAGTTGTTAATGTTCATGAAAAATAGTTTCTATAGGATCTTCCCTATGTATTTGTTACATGAACATTCGGGGAAAAACATCTTAGTTTTTTAAATTTCAATATTAATTTCAATATAATTAATTTGTATTTATGTCCATTTAATTACAGCCATTTGCTGTGTTATTTAAAAAATTAACAAAATTACCAGAAAAATAAAAACAATAATAACACCGTTTTAATTAGAAATGCTAGAAATAACCAGCCAAAAATGATGTCCGGTAAAATTGAAATAGTCATGTACTAAAATGTTTCATCAAAATAATACTTTCATTCAAGAAACAAAATTTATGAGAATTTAATGAGTGCTAACTACTGGAACATTTTTAAAATTTATCCATACCAAGAGCATTTTTATGTGCAATCGAATACCATTTTTTATAGTTAAAGTTCATTTATCAATCACTGGATTATATAAAATTTCAGCCAAAAGTAAAAGCAATGAAAGTATGAAACATTTTCAGCAACGTGGAGTACCCAATAATGTGTGTACTTAGTTGTTTCTAGGGAAATCCAGGGCAGTAGGGCATTATTTAAATCTATATCTTACACCAATAAAAGAATGGGGAAGGGGGGGGGGGGGCTAAATTATTGATTAGTGTAGCTCAAACTTAAAAACTATGGTCACAGAATTTTGTGGGTAGAATATAGATGTGTAATAAGGTATGTGTAATTCTTTTTTCATAAAGTGAATTGTGAAGAAGATAATTTTGTTTCCTCTGGATCAAAGATTTGAAGCGAATCAATGCAAGGGCCTTAACTCTATATTTTCTATTCTCAATTTCCAGAGATGGTTATTGTGTTTATATTGACTAAATATATGCTGGAGAGAATGGGTTTTCTTACTGAATGAGTGCAATACAAACAAAAATGTAGTCGGCATCCATGAAATTTACATCATATCTTTGATATCACTGTACCAACTGACATTAACATCAAAAATGTCCTTTTACTAACGTTCAGTATTCATGACATGCATATCACATCTGATCACCACTGTACCATTTAAAAAAGACATCAAACATTTTTTTGTCCTCATCATCGACCACCCGCTGGTGGGACAGACCCCTCACTGTTATCTTCATCTGGACATGACATGAAAAAACACCTTTCATGCTATCAATGTGCTAACGTATTGATGATTCATGCATCCCATCTTTGATGTCATTACAAACTAAGCATGACATAGAAATCACTGAAAATATCCATAACATTCAATAAAAATTATCTAAATAAAATTCTGTTCGGCTCTACACCCCATTGTTAAACTACCATTAAGAACCAAAATATATCTTCAATGTTATCTATTTCCATGCTAAATTAAAATATATGAAGATGAGAGCTAAGAGAGTTTTTTAATAAATTTTATTTTCCACCATCTAATCCAGTTAAAATATTCAAGAAATTATATAAATGTATGAACCTGCCAAGGAAAATACGTTTTTTGGTCCTTTTATCCCTTGTTATAATCATTGTGGAAAAATGTTTGGTTTAGATATACAGATTATAGAAATAATTTCAATTCCTCTCATTTAATTAAAGGTATTCTAAGTTATTGGCATAAATTCACTTCAGCATTTTTTATTTTTTAAACAAAATAAAAAATCATGGATTATAATGTAACTTTAAATAAGATCATTTCATGCTACCTTACCTCTTTGGTAAATTAAAGGCAGATATACACCACTTACTGCCCAAAAGGAGTTTTCCCACTAATTCCTGCCCCCCCCCCTTTTCCCGCCAACCAAACCGCCTGCTTAGAATCTATTTTGTGCTGATTTCAGTCTCTCCCTCTATCTCCCACTCTTAACTATTCATAGCTGGTAACGCTTTCCCCATGACATAAAAAACACTCAGAGGCCTTTCGTCTCCAAAACCCAGAGAGAAATATCTGGTCCGTTATGTGTGTTGTGTAGAGGTGGGCTAATGTGTTTCCCGCCCGCGCCAAGTTGGTCAACATAAGTGATGATGATAATAAATTTTATAACAAGATAGCGTAAATATGTTATTCAAGTGGAGAGTTATTCTAAGCATTTTAAGTAAAAATTTACCGGCGCTCAGAAGGTTCGGAACTCGGTTGTTGAATTTTCGATAATGATCCAACAGCAAAGTTTAGGCACAAACTTTGAAGTGAGAGATCCCTGTGCAATGTTCCTACATCGTGATATGCATACGAAGTTCCTTCATTTAGCTACTGGTACGTATTTGACATCTTATAGACATGGATTTGTAAATTTGTGTTATTGGTTAATTTCTTTTGTAAAGAAATATGAAGGTATCAGCATAATTTTCCAAGATGGCGTCAAAGCGGCCCTGGACAATGCATTGGGCGCATGCGCAAGTGTGCCAGAGTCCATTCTCTACTACTTTGCTTCATTTCATTAGCATTTAACCCTTGGCTATTCTCCACACTGTTATGTTTGAAAGGTGGCTGGTGTTTTAATTGTAAGCATGTGCACAGAAATTCAGGCTATCAAGGTAAGGTGGTACAAGCATGTCTTTATTTCCCATCCCCAACCCCACGCCTCACAAGATAAGGTTAAGCACAGACGTGAAGAAAACTAGAGTCATGGGTAAAGATTTCAAGATGGCGGTCTAGACATGATGTATCCAACTGCACTCAACCGGCCAAATGGAAGAGAGGGGGCTACGCATTCTCCCCGGTTCATTATGTACCGATCTACTCCTTAAAATACATGCTTCTCATCAGGTGCTAAGTTATTTAGAATTAAACTCAACAAATGTATTGCTTCAATCCAAGCAGCCTTAGATTTAGATAGGATTAGTTTCCTTCCTTTTATTTAATTTCATGCCACATAAAATAAACAGCAGGTTACGTTTTATTTTCTCCCTCGCTTTTTCGTGTGGTTGGAACAACCATAGCCAAGGGTGGAATATCTGCTCTATATTTATACCGGTCCCCCCACCATCCAAGCAAAACCTCCTCGCCACACAAAAATATTCACCTACACCACGTGGAGTTGTTCATTGACATCAATTATATCTGCTAGCATATCTAACATGTGTAAACTGCCTTATGATACGTCTGGGAGGAAGGTAATGCCCACAGCCCTATGGGTAGTCGAGTGGAAACTGGGCCAGAGGATAGAAGTGGGGAGGACAGCTTCAGACAAATACTTGCTATTCATGGGGAGTCTAAAAGAGTAGATTTGTCGGTCAGTAAAAAATAATCCTGTTACATTTTCCATTTTGTCATAAGAACAACCGTGTCGTAAATTCCCCACGCCATAAATTCAAGCAGACCACCCAGAGCTTTACTACACCCACTCGTAATCCTATGACTATATCAAGTCTAAAATCCTAATGTGTATGTGTACTGTGTAATTTCCTGCCCTCAAACTTTTTATGTGTGCAAAAAATTAATCCTTGGGAGTTGTGTGATGTTGGGTGGGGGAATGTGGTGAGGGGGGGGAGAGCTGCGCCCTTGAAATCACAATAAAACTAAGCACACACACATCCAGTGTCAAAGATTATTAAAAGATCTAGTTACTTTATTTGAACAGTTCCCCACTGGATGACCTCCTAATCTATGTTCAATTTTACACATTCAAAGCACAAATCTAAAAGAAGAGTTTACAATGAATGCATCCATTGTTCACCTAGACTCTAGATTGGAATAGAATTTTTTTTAAAATTCATGTTTAAAATTGAATAGCAAATTCTAAACCGTGTCACAAACGCGACACAGAAAGAGAACATGTGTAAGCAAAATGGCGGCCAGACGGCCATGCTTTTGTGCTGTGGCAGACGGTTTGATGATGTCATCCGCAAACTGGGTCATGTGCTATGAGGCAGTGGCGGGAAAATGAATCTTCCACGTGCGGACTTGCATTGATTAGTGGGTGTGTACATGTTTTACTAGTGGTGGGTGTGTACATGTTTTACTAGCGGTGGGTGTGTACATGCTTTACTGTTGGTGGGCGTTACCATGTCTTACTGATATCAGGCCATTATACATGTTACTAGGTGCTGTGAATGGATGTGCACTAGCAATAGTAGTAACACTGATCAGTGAATGAGGCATTCACATACTATTCTAGATATATTTCAGAGTTACTTCGTTTTGATTTAAAAGTATTTTTGGGGCTGGCACTTTCAGGATCCTATTTTTAACCCCTTCCTTCAAAAACACACAACTTTTGACAAATATATGAAGGTAGAAATGAAATTAACCTAAATTTCTGCTTCTATCTGTGTGCAAACCTGCTTTTATTATAGCAAGTTTTGTGAACTGAGCTTAACTTCTCTATAAAAAATTATATTTCTAATGCATGAAAAATACTCTTTCAAACTGCAAAATTATCAATTTTGTAAAAATGACCTGTCAAAGGGATTTTTAGAAAACAAATTTTTTTTCATAGATATTCTATTTTTCTAGTTACATAATATTTGCAGTGATACCCACAGGAAAATCCGTTTGTAACAATTTTAGCTCTAAGCCTCAGTCCTATTTGTTGCAGTTTGGGTAAAGATGGAGCGCAAAAAGAAATACAATGTTTAGATCCCCATATTTAAAGAGATGTGTGCATATTCTGGAAATTTAATTAATACAAATATTTGAATAACAATTCTTCAAAATTAATTTTTAAACTAATTTTATGTCCTCCTCATACTTGTAAGTCAGATATATAAAGGTAGAAAATGAAATATTTTTAGCGCATTTTCGAGATGTCGAAATCGCTATTGCACCCGTTTTGTCCGTCCGTCCGTCTGTCATCACCCTTGATCTCAGCATCCATAAGTCCTAGACCCATGAGGTATATATGTTTTTTGTATGCCCTGACCTGCCATTTGTGCATCAACACTCAGTTACTCGATCCGTTAAAAAAAACCCGTTAAAACTACCAAAAAATATTTCGAATCGAGAGGTAACACTAGCGCAGGGAACGGCCGCCATTGCCGGAAGTCGAATGCACAATCCTTCCAGCATTGAAGAGTGGTGCGAAAGGGTGCAAAAGAATTAGTTGTTTTTTTTTTAGTTGACGTCATTAGAATATGTGTAAAAGTTTAGAGAGTTTTACGTCATCATTTGTGGTGACTTGTAATTGGATTAAATAGAAAATATTTTTTTTTTTAAATGTAAAGAAATGACTTTTAAATTTAAAAAATGTCAGGTATATTCATTACACAAGAAAATTCATAAAAATATTTCTAAAATCTAAACACAATTACTGATAACTACATAATTCTGATATCTAACATAAGTACTGATACATAATACGAAAATGCGCTAACACGTCCTGAATTCCAATAGGTACCAGGCTTAACATGATTTTTTTTTACCATTATTACCTTTCTTAAGGTTAAATTGCTTCTAGTATAAAGCATAAGAGTGGATTATTGTAAGTAGTTGCAAAGTAAAATTTCTAACTACTCTATAAAAGTCAATAATTAAGATCCACAATATGCAGATAATTTCTTTTCTAACATCAAACACCGCTGTTATCATTATCCCACAAAAGTATTGATAATAATATAGGAAAGATGCTGGCTTTATGAAATGAGATTGGCTTAATTAATTATATGAGAAATTTTGCTATTACTGTCTTGAGTTTAATAGCAATTTTACATGTAGTTTAGTACTATTATTTTTTTACAAAAAAAATAAAGATAAATCACATCTTCAAAATAACATGTAAAAACTTCCACAAAACTTCGCAAACTAAGCGAAAACACTAGCGAAGGCAACCGCCAACGATATAAGTCGACTAAAGCTTCTGGCACTAAATGAAGAGTTTCTACTTTCTATGATGTCATTACTAATGAGAGTGATATCGAGGCACGCTTTGCAACACTTTGGGATTAACATTTAAAGCCCCATAAGGTTTTTGTTAAACTTCTGCCTCATTCCTGTAAGGATTTCCCGTATTGCGATCAACTGTCTAAGAAATTTTAAAAATTGCTGAAAATGTATTTATATTATTATAGTCATACTGACTTCATCTTTTAACATGGTTATTTTACGTATCTAAATGACCGTCTTGAGTTTAATACTAATTTTACCTGTAGTTTAGTACTATTATAATAAAGCATAGCGAAATCGCATCTTCAAAAGAAAACCCGTAGAAACTACCGAAAAATTTCACAAATCGAGCGATAACACTAGCGAGGGAAAAGGCCGCCATTGCCAGAAGTCAAATACATCTTTTTTCAGTCACTAAAGAGTTTTTATTTTCCGTAATTTCCTTTCTATAGAGAGTTCTATCGAGAAGCACTTTACCATGCTTTGGGAATTGAGACTAGGTGCGCATTACCACACTTTGTCAATTTAAACATTAGAGACAAGGTGAGCATTAAGGCGCTTTGGCAAATTAAAATCTAATTTCCTTTATGCAGGTCCGACAATTATGGCAGAGTGCTACTTCCAATAAAATCAACTATCATAGCTTAAGAAATTACACCACAACCAAATCTTAATATAGAGTCTATTTTTTGTAAAATAGTTACACCAAACTCAGCGCTACTTATTTTAGGCAGCATTTACAAACCACCAAATACAAACCTAGAGTATATGAAAGATCTTTGCAGCCAACTTACGTTCATAAAAGAAAATCATAAAAACTTTTTACTTTAGGTCATGGACTTTAATCTTCTGGACATAAATTGGATTAACTGTGCCATGGAACACCAACAAACAATTAAAGAAATTAACGAACACTTTCTAGAAAATATACCATAAACCTAGAACAAATAGTAATAAAAGCAACAAGGAAAAATAAAACACTAGATTTATCTTAACAAATAGACAAGGACTAGTGATAGTGATAGACTGCGAAATTAATACTGGAATGTCAGACCATGATATTGTTAGGTTAACCAATACAATAAAATCTAAAAATATGTATGATACTTAGAAGAATAATATATCTTTGGCATAAATGTAATCCAATAAAACTACACCAATCAGCAGCTCACTTCCATCAAAATTTCTTAAGTAAATTTAGCAGTAAGAGCCCAGTGAAATAAATTTGGAAAGATATAAAAGATCTTAAAAAAATGGAATTTTTAAAAGTACACTGCCAAATGCATGTGTGCCTTGAAATCAACACCGTCGTAAGTAACTTCATGTTTTTCAATACTTAACCAAAATAAATACAAGACTTACAAAATAAAACTAGGTTTACCCAAATAATAAGTCACAACTGAAACTATATCAGGCTCAGTAACCCTGACATATCAAAATAGTATAATGTTATCTAAGGAATATTTCATCTCAATATCAATGTATCCTAGAAGTAAATAAAACAGACTGATAGTTAGATCTTACACACTCATGCAGTGACAGATCAGGATTAAACTGATTTATTATATTTACACTTATTGCCCAGCACTTTATTGGAATGAAAAAGAAAATTGTTATCTGGGATATTGAAAAACCCATCTTCTTAATACCAAACTACCTTTATCTCAAATAAAGAATTGGTGCTTCTTAAACTTAAATGCATGCAATGCCATAGGCCACCGATCTTGTTTAACCAATCAAAAAATACAGCCTCAAACCTTTGCTAATTTAAGGCTATGAGGACGTAGGGAAGCAAACAGTTCAAGAATTAAAGTTCATGATTTATTTTTAACTAATGAACCAAACTATTAATTTTAGCTAATCACTTGAACAGCTAAAAAAGAAGTCAAATTTTTCACAGCCCCACCAATAGTGGATATGTATAAATGAAAGAGTTAAAGAATTTCCCCCACCCTACCCCTCCATCAGATCCTACATAATTTATGTATGAGACAATTTTTTTTTAAACAAAAAAATAAGTTACTATCAAGATCTTCATGATTGGTTAGTAAATAATACATCTGCAAACGAAAAAAAAAAGCGAGGTAAATTTTTTGTTAGTTGTGTCACAAATTGGAATTTATTTTCTAATAATAAATAATCCGAATCCACAATGAGGTTTTAAAAATTATTATCTCTTACTTTTACCAAAACAAGCATGCAAAGGTTTTATAGAACTTAAAAATCAAATTTTTTTAAATGATTCAAAATTGTAATTCCTATTTTTGCTCATAAACTATTTTGTAGCTGCTTATAAACATGCCGCTGTCGGACAGCCATAAAAAAGAGTTCTATTAAAATTATTTATAATTCTAGAAATGCAATGAAGTTCATATATCATAGTCATTGGCAACTATCTTGAAATTAAAATGTCTGAGAAATAAAATGTGATCAAGTATTGCTTCAAGGGAATTTTTTCTACTTTTCTTTTATTTTAAATCTACAAGTTGATAGGCTTACAAAAATAATTTACTTAAGAGCTTTCACAGCAGTAGAGATTATGTTAAAGTAGGCCATGAGTAAAAACATCAGATACAGTAGTTAAATGAAAAATTGAAAGCCATTGAATCTACTAGCACACGTCAGTAAACACTGTGGTGCAATGTGTGATCACTGTGCAGAATGAAGTTTTAACAAAACGATTTTTTAAAAAACTATGGCCTAAGAACTGATCAGTGACTTGGCATTTCTAGGTCACTGAGATAGTTACCACACATTACACACTGTCTGCTGACCTTTCACGACCTGGTGGTCTGGTTTTCCGGTTGGCAGAACTGCGCATGCGCTTGTAAGAGCAGTTCACATGTTAAGGGGGTTGGGGAGGTAAGATGTAGAAAAGGCGCCCAGATTCAAAAAATGCAGGCGGGCTGGTTCCCATGTCAAACATGCTTATCTGATAGACACAGTTGTTTACACTGACTGTAGATGGACTCCATGAGCTATGGTAGCCCTTCTACCCAACACATAATTGCAAAGGAAATCTAGCTGTATCCAATAATTGTCTCCTTGCTGTTACTACCAGTTCATTTGCACTCAGCTAACACTTTCCATAACATCCTCGTTAAATGTTTTATTTCAGTTGCAGCATTTACTACAACTTGTTTTACATTTAGTGTACTGGGATGTCATCTTAACTTGTCTAAATAAATTATGTGCTTTCACGGGGCCGTTTAAATCTTATTTTAACCATTTTGCTTTTTATTACCTTTTTTCATCCATTAATTTATTTCTTATTTAATTTCTACATAGCTGAACTATTACTACTGAGTTCTTTCATATTGTATGATAATCCACGTTTTCATTGGAAAAGTTTCAATTGTTTTCCAATTTTTAGAAGGAGACATTCCAATAACTAAACAATGTAGAGGGGACTGACTAATAACAAATAAATGTAGAGGTTGACTGACAAATAGCTAAATAATGTAGAGGAGACTTAATATTTGTTCACCTAAGAAATAAATGCAGGTAGGATAGGGGATGACAAAAAAAAAACAAAAAAAAATCATGTTAAGCCTGGTCCCTTTTTGGACTCAGGACGTGTTAGCGCATTTTCGTATTATGTATCAGTACTTATGTTAGATATCAGCATTATGTAGTTATCAGTAATTGTGTTTAGATTTTAGACAAATTTTTATGAATTTTCTTGTGTAATGAATATACTTGAAATTTTTTTTATTTAAAAGTCATTTCTTTACATTTAAAATTTTTTTATTTTCTCTTTAATCTAACTACAAGTGGTTTGTGGTCACTGAAATAGGACTCATATATGAAACATTCTAAATTGTAATCAGCTAATTGCCCAAATACTCCGTCAATTGTTGTTTGATAGATCGTGGTTGCCAATCTTGTTGAAAGTAGTTGAATGTTGAAGTTTGTTTCGAAAAAGTTTTCAATTTCTGCCCCTGGGCCGCTAAGATCTTGATTGAAGTCACCACAAATGATGACGTAAAACTCTCTAAACTTTTACACATATTCTAATGACGTCAACAAAAAAAAAAACAGAAAGTAAAAACTCTTCAATGCTTGAAAAACGATGTATTCGACTTCCGGCAATGGCGGCCGTTGCCTGCGCCAGTGTTATCTCTCGATTCGCAATGTTTTTTGGTAGTTTTAACGGGGTTTTTTAACGGATCGAGTAACTGAGTGTTGATGCACAAATGGCAGGTCAGGACATACAAAAAACATATATATACATCATGGGTCTAGGACTTATGGTTGCTGAGATCTAGGGTGATGACAGACGGACGGACAGACGGACAAAACGGGTGCAATAGCGCATTCGACTTCTCGAAAATGCGCTAAAGAGTGTCTCTAAGAGCAGTGCTTCTCAAAGTGGTGGACTGGTGCTGGTCTGTGAGCCCACCGCCACCTGTCCGCAGAAGTGATCAAGAAAGAAGAGAAAATTATAATTACTATTCTCCTATTGCAACCAATAATAATGACCCCGTAGAAAATGTCAATTTTTTTGCAATAAGCACACTAAATAAAACAAATAAAATAAAATAAATGACTTTTTGCTACTATGTCAGTACAGGTAAAATAGTGCACCGGTCCCTGGAGCAATGGAAAAAATTTTTGCCAGTCCGACGAACGAAAAAGTTTGAGAAGCACTGCTCTAGAGGGGCATGGAGCCCCTTCCTTAAATCTTTGTATTTAATAAGTAGGGAGATATGTCTACTCGTGGAAAATAAAGGTCCTTTCAACTTGCAGTTTGTATTAATACTAATTCTAAATATTACTTGAAAAAAAAAGTAAATTGGCCTTGTAATCGTTAGATTGATATTAATTGTACATCTACTTTTTCTTATCAGTCTTTAAAAAAAACGGTGCGTGGGGGGGGGGAATACACTAAATGTCCATACCCTCACAAAAAAAGTAAAACCAACAGATTTTTAATTTATGTGTATGCAAAAAATAATACCCAATGAAAAAAATAATAAATTGTTTGTATTAAATCTGGGATGGTATGAGTGGGGACCGCAAAACAACAAGCCAATGAGTCTGATGTTATTGTCTGTTAAAATATTTGTGTCTATTAAGCTATCGATGTATAGACAAAAGGGCACAGGAGTGCTGCAATAATCTTTTAGAAGGATGGATAAGCGTAGGACGCAATAATCTTCAGTATCAAAGGAGCATTTGTAACAGATAAAATAAGAAGGAACGTCTGTAATAGATAAGATAGGATAACTGTGGATTACAACTAAAGTTATTGAGTGACTTCTAAATATATATTGGTAAAGCAGTTTACCAAATCTTAATATTATTTGTTAAGATCCAGCAGAAGTCTATTTTTGCTTTAGCCATGGTTCAGGCACAGCCTGAACAAAATATGCGACATCAGACTTAACAGAGGCTACCTAAAGAATGCTTACTGAATTAGTCAAAAGTAGGTCTTCACCAATGTTCCCTTTAAGCTGCGCAGCAGCGCAGATATTTGACAGACGCCGTGCAGCTGTTACAGCGCAGTAAATTTTGTAAAACTACAGCACACAAAAATGGATACTGTGCAACTTTGCACACAGTATTTTTTACTTTGCACATGGACCAACAAACCTTAGAGGGAACATTGGTCTTCACTGCTAACTAAATCTAAAATTAATGTTGAAACAACTGGTAAATCCATTGGAGAAAAACTAAGCATAACAAAAGCTAATCATCATGGAATGAGCCTGTGATATTTTGTAGCCTTCAAAAATTGTATTTAAGTTTAAGATAGGTTTCAAAGTACATTCATAAAGGAAATCTCAAAATTGAACATTGTGTGACAAATCATAAGTGTAAAAAGGAATGAACAACTAATCAACACAGATGAAAAAGATTAGTAGCTATAAAATTAGAAGAAATAATCAAAATACGAACCAAGCATGATTGATGGATCCAATCATTCACACATTTTAAAAAAATGTAGCTTAGAGAACTTTTAAAATGAAAATTAATCTCACACTCAGCTTTTGGAAAAGATTTAAATTTCAAATCCATTTTGAAGCATTAATTTGTTATTTTTTTCTGATAATATTAAGAATAGAAAATGATATTTCCATCTTCCTATGCAAATACTCATTTATAAAAATTTATCTTGATTTATTTTTTTTTAGTAATTTATAAAGTTTCTTTAAAGATGGACAAATAAAAATTAATACTTTATATGTTTATTTAAGACTACAGTATATACTCGAGTGTAAGTAGATTTTTTTTTTTTTTTGCCTTCAAAATTTCCCTACCAAAATCAAGGATCAACTTATACATGCATTACTCATTTTATATTCCCTACTCATTTTATATACCCAATGAGTTTACCATAGGAATAATTGACGAAATGTAAAATTATACTTTTCAAGTTACAAATTAGGGGGTAGACTTATACTCAAGATTGACTTATGCTTAAGTTGAGTTGTTTCCCTTATTTTCTTGACTGTCCATATTAATGCATTGCTTGTTGATTTTATCCAACCATTCAGTTATATTAATTATCTATGAATTATATTTTTGTATGCCACTTGTTAAATAGAATTTAGTGGGGTTTGATTAGTAATCAAGACAAGGGCATTTCTTTTTAAAAGAACCCATCTCTCAACAACATTTACTTTTAATAATGTAGCATCCTTGAGAATTTTAAACCAAAATAGTAAAGAAAACTACAATCCAGTAAATTTACATCCATTCAACATATAATTTACTCTAGCATTCACAATCATAAAACTGTACTGACAGGAGAAATAGTATTTTGATGTGTCATGTCACACATTTTCAAACAAGGGATAAGGTTGACACTATAGTAAAGTGGGTTCTTAGTTAAATTGGGAAAACATTAGATCTACCAGTAAATATTAGGAAGAAACTTTTGAAATCTGAACATTATTATTTTTTTTAAATAACCGGTATTTCAAAACAGAATTACAAGGGGTTACAAAGAAAAATACATTCATTTGAATAAAACTAGTTATGGCAAGGTTTTTTAACTACCCATGTAAATTATAACCCTGGATTTAATTCATATGAGATTATAGCATTTTTTTATATATGAAGAAACAATTGAATTCAAAAGTTTTTTTGTTTGGTTTTTTTTTGAATAGCTCATTTATCATTCAAGGATTTAAAAAATGGTAATTTTTCATATAATCATTAATTGGTCTTCAAACAGAAAAGTTTAGTCATACATATATACTAATAAATATAAATGTGAAATCAATGAAATTAACTAATTAACTTGCTATGTAAAATAATGGAGGGCACAAGAAAAGAAATAGGAATAGTGATGCTGAAATCTGAAAACTCATTTTCTTAATCACTAGTTGCTACCTATCAAAATGGCTATGGAAATATTATTAAAGTTACACATTTTATAGGTTTCTTAAACAATATTATCTATTCCCCTTATCTTTTTTTTTTAATCCCATAACTTCAATGTGATTTCCCAAAGTCTCACTCTAATATACACAGCCCAAATTATACACCTAATTAATACACATACTCTTTCTTAACAAAAGAAAATAGTAAACTTAAAATGCTATTTAAATTTTGATATTTTCCAGATGAGTATTTGGGAAAATTAATTAACGAGCTATCAAGTCACCATATAATTATACTTTCTTACCTGGGGAATAAAACTGATTGATTGTATGGGTGTGATACAATTAATAAAGGTTAGAAAAAATGAATGCTCCATAAAAATTATATAAATTTTCACCCCTCTTTTATATCAAAATATTTACAAATTTAGACAAGGTGACAAGCAATTAAAAAAGTTTAGATTAACATTTCAAAAGATGAGCTGCTGTTCCTACCTGTAGTGTGGGGAAAAAATGATTATTATATAGTATCATATTTAAATGTTTATTTTTATAAAGCTTTTACGGTATTTAATACATCAAGAGTTTATAATGAGTTATACAGATCTTACTATGAGACAATATTTTAATTTTTATGAGGTTTTCCTGATAGGTATTTTCACAACTGAGGGGGAAATTACTAAGGGAGCGATTAAGTGACTACCCAACTATTGCTCAAACACCTGCCTGACTACAGATGAAACACATTAAACTAGCCTGACACTACCATAAATTCAGTCTTATTTCATTAAAAATATACAGTCGGACCTCTCTAAGTCAAACTTCCTGAAGTCGAAAACCTCCCTATATTGAATTAATTGTTAAGTCCCAGCCAAATTCTGCGCCTATTACGCAATTTCCCTAACTCGAAAACTCACTGAGTTGAATTTAGTTCGGTTAAGAGATGTTCGACAGTATTTCTAAAATATAAGTGTAACCTTTTCCTATATTCCATTTCAATTTTTTAAACATTAAAAAATTTATGTTTGGGCCAGTAAGTTGGTTAAATAATAAATAATTCCAGTTAAATGAAAATAGAGCTTTGCTCATGATTTTAATGTTTATCGCGCAGCTAAAATTTAGCTGTACAAGTCTATGGCCTTCATTGCGTATGATCGAAAGCAATCCAGACCAATGCCACAATGCATAAAAATCAAGATTAATGATGAAAGTAAATTAAGATGAGGTGAAGCTCTGACCAATGCCTCGCATAAAACAGTTTTTGACGGGGCTAGCAATATGGAATTGAGGTTTAAGGGCCACAAAGCTTAAGTAGTGCGCACATGCGCAATCATATTGACTAACAAACACATGACTGAGGCGCATGCGCCATGTAGTAGATGGACACATACACACACAAACATCTTTTATGCGCATGCGCTATTTAGAATGTGCGCGCACAATCAGCATAAGTTTGAATTTCTAGGTTTACAGCCAGGCTTATTTCCGTTTTATCAGGGGATTTCGTCAGACAATTTACCTTCCACTTCCCAAATACTCAACTGTACGGTGCGGGTGGTAAAGCTTTATCTTACACTGTTTGATTTTAAATAGTATAAATAAATAAAAAATTTCGAGACATAAAGGCTATAGAAAATGTGTAGAATGTGTACTATTTATCTGAAACCACTGCAACCCCCCTCCCTTCGCCCCACCGACCCCACGCGACCTGATTTTGGCCGGTGCACCTACTGCGCATGCGTATGCACCAGAAAGTGCAGGCACAGTTGCTGGCAGGCAAACCGGGCTTGGTGTTGCGTGATCCATATGAACATGGGGAAGCACACGCACACTACTAGCCTGACCCAGTTTTCACACTAAAGGATAGATATACTCTCTAATGTGGTGGTATGGAGCTGTGGTGAACTGAGGTATTTAACATACTATGTGTGTCACATCATAGTGTTCATTTTTTTTATATTTGAATTTTAACATGCAGATTTTTATGTGCAATAACCGCGTAACAACCGGTTGTCCCTGGCAAGTCTAAGTGCCTTCACTTTCCCTTTTGTGTTCTTTTCACCCATGGATGTGTTTGATGCCTCAGTTTTGTGACTTTGAATGGGCCTAATGTAGAATAAAATCGTGTCATGGATAAATTTGCGCATGCGCTGAAATGGAATCACGCCATGTTGTACCAGTTTGAATTTTTTAACTCGAAATTTCTCTTTACTTCTGATGGATATAAATTACAAGTAAGTTTTGTAATCATTCTCTTAAATATATTTTTAATTTAAGACAAGGATGTCTTTAAAAAAATGACAATCATTGAAAAATATTTTCCTGTTAATGTCAGATGTGTGCATGCCTTGGCGCCACAATGTGCTGCAGACAATTGTAATGAGTTTGTGTGTGCTGAGGAAATGTCAAATGTAAAGTTCAAAGAGTAAATTTTTTTGGGGGGGTTCTGAATCCTTGTCAAGATTATTTTTTACTTTATTTTTCTTTATAGTTCAAATTTAATTTTTTAGAATAATATTTACATGATATCTTTCAATTATTATCTTTTATTTTTAAATTTTAATAAGAACATTTTCTTTTTTTTCTTCTTTTTAAACATCAACTTCTTGTATATTGTATATATTCGCATTTATAGGTTGCACTTTTTTAAACCCCAAATTTTGGCAAAAAATTAGGGGGTCAACCAATCCCGACATAAGAAAATTATAAATATCTAAAAGAAAATGCTGACTCTGATCACGTGGATAAGCGTGCCTCATGACAAAAGTAACAAGTGACCTGTATGCCCTTCCCCATCCCTGATACAAACTAATGCGCAATCCACATTCTTATTTCAAAGATTTCATAGGTTGATCTACAATAAGTTTAAGCACAACTACCAATATCAGTAAGCAAAGTTTTTAATAAGCTTGAATATTTTCTAAGTTTTGTGTTAATTTGTTTAAGGACAAAGTTTTTATATGATCCCATTTTCTAGTCCCAAATGAGCTTTAAGATTTTTTAAGGATTTTTCTTACCCAAGTCATCTAAGGCTAATCAAAGAATAAACACATATATTTACCATTTACAAATGTAAACTCGAAGTTTAAGTCATATGTACCATATACACACACTACTTATACCACAAAATTGCTATTACTTTCATCACAATTGGAAAAGATCCAAAATAAGCACAACACAGATGCTTACTTATTGTTGCTGCCAATCAAATTTAAAATTAATAGCTATATTGACAATGTCAGAAAAACTAAATCCCTATAGTATCTGTCACTAGATGAGACAGAAAAAGAAATTTGAGACCAAAAAATGAAAGCACAGTAATAATAAAGATAATCTCTGAGAGTACCATTATTGAAGATTTAAATATACCAGGAAATCTCGTAAGACTTTGATAACTAAGCAAGTAGCCCTTTTGTCAGTCAACTTGCCTTTTGGTGTAAAGACGTTTTCGGTTATTATGCCCCTTAAAGTATCTCAAGGCTTGAAATTAACAGTAAATTCTCTTACTGGAACCCTGTCTTACTTATCACATAATATCAGAACTTTTCACTTTATTTTAAGATTGAATAACATCACCCATAATGATCACAACCCCTGCAAGTGCAAGGTTCTGTTACTGCACTTTTGGAATTTTTTTTATTAATGGTGGAATCATAGAACAGTCAAGACCTCATAAGCCCACCTTTTAAAGTTTAAAATGGTCAAAAATTTTCAATGAAAAGGGAAACACAAAACAAGGACATAACTGTATACCGCTGATTGAAAAAGAATTCCCCAAATAGAATTAAGAAAGAAAGTATGGCCATGCACACTTAAACTCACATAATATGTTTGTTTTTTTATTGCATGAGCAACCTTTTCATATGGTAAAATTAATTCCATGATTTGGCCTGGAAATAGTGCAATATGGTTTCAGAATAGTATGCATTTCAAATGTTAGTTAATGCCAAGAAAGATAACTATGGGTTATTAAAATAAGAAATAAATTGGCTTCCATTATCATCATATTTAAACATGTTGGGCAGTAGTAAGGTTGTGGTTTACACTAAGTTTGCACTCTAACATTGTAGCATGTATGAATGCATTGACAACTAGGGCTGTACTGGATTCAAATTTAGCTAACCCAGCATTAAAACTAGGCTCTTCACCTTTATATTTTCTTTGAAAAGATAACTACCCCCAAATTGTATTGTCAAAAGGTCAGAGTCGGAAAGGAATCAAAAGGGTTTATAATAGTTGCACAGCAGCATATTATTTTCCCAAAAACAAATGTGGACTAAATTTTCACTAGGTAAATTCCTATTAATCATACCACAAAATCATACAATGGACATGCATTCCTTCTACAAGTACAAGCCTAAAGTTGTTAGTGTTATTGCAGTCACAACAGAAATATTATGCTAAAAATTTACAAAGCCCAATGAGTATAAAGAAAATCTTTAAAATGAAGCATTAGGATTATTATTCTTGTAACGAAAGGAAACCTAAACTATATATATATAAATGTATCTAAACATTTATGTGACGTGCATGCAATCTAAAATCAATCCTAGCCTTTGTATTGATTTTAACAAGAGAAATGAAAACAGAGCCACTTTATAAAAAATGTAATTAAGAAACATAAGTTCATTAAAGAAAAATAATCCAATAACTTTCACCAGTAGCAGTAAGCTCTGCATGAAACTATCTGCAGTTTGAGCAGTGCTTGTACAAACTTGTTCCTTAAAAAAAAAATGTTTAAAGTCATGCTCAAAATGCTTTAATTAAGTAATATTTGAGACCTTCGGCTCATGTAGGTGATAAGGTTGCAGAATATAAATTAAAAAAAGAATACCCAACTCAAATATAATGAAGGAACCATCATGCATTTTTTCCCTTCTAATAGTGAAGATAGTGTTTTAATTTTTAATCAGTAACTTCTCTTTTTTTTATAACCAGAATGAGATCACATTTGAGCAGGTTTCAAAAAAAATTTTGGAAAGATTTTATTTTTCAAGTATGAAGATGATTTCAGTTTTAAGAAATAATTTAATCTCTTCTAGTTGGTGGGCCAGGGTGGTGTTACATTAGCTACTCATTAGTTATTGTCTTGGGCATCAGTAGTACATTTCATGTACATTTTTTTACAATACATATATTTCTTTAATGTTTTGTGAGATTATTCAAAATTTTAAAATCTATGTCATGATCACTTTAAATCAGAACTCACAACTCAGGGGTATACATTATATCAGAATTAGACAAACAGCCAAACATATATCATAATTCACATACAGCAGATTTTAACAGAACTCATCATTAAGGGGATCACAATATTTCAGAATTTAAATTATAGCAGACTGGTTCCCTTAAAATGCATACTATATTAGAATTCACATTATATCAGAGCTCTAACAGAATCCATATAACACCAGAGCATGTCCTCATCCAGTAAACCTAATCTTGTGCACTTGTCAAAGCCATCACACAACTCAAAACACCTATGATTAAGATTCAGTTATCCCTATCTACCATACAACAATAAAGATGTGCAACAATAAGACTCCATTTCTTGCAAAAATGCTTACTTCTCAATCAATGTTTGAATTTAAACTAATTGTGTACATAAAGAGTTAAATTAGCAGCCCATCAATAGAGCACCTTAGCCTTCAGAATACTATGTATTGAGAAAGGGGAGGGGAAGAGGGAGAGACAGTAAATGGAATGTAAAAATGATGTTTGTTGTCTTTGTGAAAGTGATAATTGGATCTACACTTCCTGGTGCATCTAGGACACTCATTAATTAACTTCCCTTTCCAAGTTGACTGTTGGATTGATATCACTAATGGCTTGTTACATTTATTTTGAAATAGCAAGCATATCTGTGGGACTGTTTTATTTACTAAATAACAGTAAGTTGCAGGCTATAAAGAAAATGTTGCTCTTTTAACACAACAGAACAAGATTCCAGAATATATTTATCTGTTTTGGTTTTTTTGATTGCTTTAGAGGTAATTTTCCTTATATTTTCTTGTAGGCTCTCTTGTTGGCTATGGATGCCTTGTTATTTTTATACATTAAAGTAAAATATTTATAAATCAATCTAATATACCAGTAAAGGTGTCATCATGAAAGCAGTGTATAAGTTTTTATCCACAAATATATAATTCCTGAAGTTTTAGAAGGTTTTTGTTCTAACCACTAGTACATTGCATGGTTAAACAAGGACAATGAGTGTCTGGCACATTTCAAAGTCACATTTACATAGTTAGCTGCCTGTGGTTTAAGAAACACATACTGCTTGTGAGCCCAGTATTTTGTCATTAGAACACAATGTGTTTATTTGAAGATTTAATAGCTTTAGAGATGGCCTAACAGCTTTTATCCCCCCACCCCTCCCTAAAACTTTCAACAATAATCAGGAGAAAAGAACTGAAACACTGATGAAACCAAACATGAATTTTAAATTTTTAAAATAAATTTAAATTTAGTCAACTAAAATACCAGGAATTTGTTTTTTTAGATAACTGTATGGTACCAGCATTTTGTAAATGTAACTAATAAAGTAAATGAAATGTTAATTATTTATTTAAAAATAAATATAGTTATTAAGGTAATGCATAATCATAAATTATTACATAGATCATGTGAAGGGTAAAATAGTTGACAAAAGTTATTCTGAGTTTTCAACAGAAATCAACACCAAACATTACTAATTTTAATGTTCACCTTTGAGGGTAATAGTAATACAAAAACAATTAGTCTGTACTAAGAGTTTCAAATATTTAAAATTAATTATGAAAAGAAAGAGTGGCTATTTCTGCCTAAACAAAGTATTCCAGTTGTTATTCTATATTATTCAGCGCTTATCTTTTGTGGTGATGGTAAGATGTAGTGTAGCTGTAAATCTCAACTAAAAAAAAAATTTAAGAGCAAGAACAAAAAAATAAAACATTCTAAAAACTATTTTTATACACTTTTACGCATTTAATCTGGTGATATAAACTAAATAAAAACCCCTGGTAATGTTATACATTTTTGATTTTACAAGACTTCTTTTTTTTATATAATATAAAAATATTGTATAAAAAAAGATTAACATTTCAAATCCCAAAGCGCCGTAAAGCGCGCCTCAATAGCGCTCTCTTTAGAAATGAAATAATCATAGAAAGTGGAAATACTTCACTAAGTGAGAGAAGCTTTAGTTCTTGAAATGATTGTGTTTGTGTTTCCTAGTTTTTTCGCTCAATTCGCTAAGTTTTGTGGTAGTATTTACGTATTATTTTTTGAAGATGTGATTTTGCCATACTTTTTTGTAATAATAATAGTACTAAAATACAGGTAAAAATAATATTAAACTCAAGGTGTTTGGATATGTAAAATAACCATTCTTATCCTAAAAGATGTAGTCAGTATGACAATAATAAGATAAATATATTTTCCACAAATTTTCTATTTCATAACCAGTTGATCGCAATAAACAGGAAATCTTTACAGGACTGAGCGGCATGGGGCTTTAAACGTTAATCTGAATATTTGTTCTATCAACTCTAGGGAATTATATTCTATCAAGGTTGCTTTTAACTCTGTTGGAATATTTCCCATCTGTCTTGCTGCTTTCAATTTTACCTGATATTGCATGCTTCCTGGCTAAATTAGACCTATAAGCTTGTTTCCTTCTCACCATTGTTCTATCAATTGAAAGTAAAAACTTCCATCCTGACCACATATAAAAATTATTTACCCAAGCTGGTCACATCCCCTACATTGTTCCATTATGTTTCTGCTGTTGCAGCAAATTATAAACTGCCCCAACTTAACCCCCAAGGCCAATACAACACACCAATTTCCTACACCAGCCACTATACAACTTCACAGACCCATAATAAAAATCCATAAAGCCAAGCTAAAAATAGTTCAACTAAGCATGACTAACTTCAGCATACACAGACATACACACACTGCACCAGGTGGGGAGGGGAGGGCTGATTAGCTGCACATGACAAGTGTACAGGGGAGGGAGAATTGTGCAGAAGTTATGCCTGAGTACACAGCTTAAAACATCCCATGTCCTTGAAGATTTGTGGGCCCTAAATGTAGGGCCCTGAGGACACAATTTTTCAAGGGTTTTCTTTTGTCACACCAATAAAGGTGTGCGGGACAATTTGAACAAACAGACTGGCAAGAGGGTGTAACAAAGAGCAGTTGACTTTCAGCAATAAGGAAACAGAAGTTTTAAAGGATAGTCTAGGACTCAATCCACATCATTAGAGAAGGGATGATATTACTATGATGAGGGCTGATAAGTGCTATTATGGGGCACACACACACACACAACCCTCGAGTGAATCAAGTTGCATTTGATTGTGAAGGTTTCAAATAGAAAGATTACTGGTTACAATGGTGTCGATAGAGTGGGGGGTGACTCGAGATATGTCAATAAATTATGTCAACGCAACATGTTATGTTCTAATCACACCAGCTGTAGTAAAGATCCCTGGGATTAAAACTAGATAGGTCAGGCTATGGTGGGCTGACTAAGCAAAAGCCCCTTTTTCAAACTTTGCGCCACTGGTGTAGAGGCTGACGTAAGCGGGTCACAGATTGGCTAGACAAGCCAGACGGACTCATGCCATTGGGTGGCACACTTTTTACGCATGCGCAGGTGTGTTCGCCCGCCCGCTGATTATCCTTGGCTGCATGTGCTGTGTTCAGTGAGTTACAAACAGGAGATGTGTGTGCATTTCTGTGTGTGTGTATAATGCATGCATGCATGTGGCCTCTAGGAAAGAAAACCCTTTGGAAAATATTAAGAGTTGAGGACACCATGTGAGTTTTGTTTTTCTAACATCAAGGATTCTATGGAACATGTTTGAAATCCCGAGCTCTATTTTTTTTTAAAAATACTACAATGACTTACCCGGATATTTCATGTGTGTGTATCAAGTACTAAAACCTGGCCTAGTTTTCATCTTCAGTGATTGAAAATCTGCGACCTAAATTTCCCTCTACAATGTGTTACAGTTTTGAATTTCCTGAATTAATGGATTTTAAATGTGTCTCAGTTTCTATACAGTTAGGTAAGATAATGTGTTATATGGATATGCTTTACATATTGTCATCTTCCTTTAAAACAGTCATTTTGAAAACTGTTACATGTATCAAAATGTTTCTAATTCAAACATAACAACTTTTTGTTTCATATTTCACTTCTAATTCTAATATGAACCTAGCTTCATGCAACTTTACAGTGATATTAATGGTGATGGACAGTTAAAAGGCTGAATAGAGAACACAACTGGAATAAACATCATTCAGTGTTAGACAATTTTATTGATCACAAACCGATTAAGATCTTATAATAATCTCACTGGACAAAGAATTTAAAACGCTTGTGGAACTTGCTTGAGGAAATAAACTTAAAGGTCAATATCACAATTGATAAATTTATTTCAACTCATAATGTAAGGAAAAGTGTATTATTCTATGCTGAAAAGCTAACGTAAATACTCAGTGCCACCATAAAACGACTATTACTTACACCCTAATCAAACGTAACCCACCCAAACAGCAGGGGAAAGAAGTATCCACTCCCCTCCTAGTAATGCATGAACTTACAGATCTATTTAAAATTACTTGACAACAAAGCATGTATTCAGAACACACTTAATGCTGACACATCAACCCAAACATTTATTCCAAATCTAATCTATATTAATATTTTGAAACACCCTTGGGTAGCTACATGTGTATTAAATAAAAATTAAACAAAGCGTAAAAACCAACGCTCTTTTTACGATAAATCCTTACATTTCAGACATAACTGTAAGTATGTTTAACTCTTAATGTGCCATAAGGTTTTCGGAAAACTTCCGCCTCAGTGCCGTCAGAATTTCCCAAATTGCGATCAACCGGTTATGAAATTTTTTAAATTGCGTAAAATCTATTTATATTATTATTGTCATACTGACATAATCATTTAGGATAAGAATGGTTATTTATGTATCCAAAAGACCATTTTGAGTTTAAAACTATTTTTACCTGTAGTTTAGTACTATTACTTTAGTAATAAAGTATAGCAAAATCGCATCTTTGAAAAAAAAAAAGTAAAAACTTCAAAAAATCTTCGCGAATCGAGCGATAACACTAGCGAGGGAAACAGCCGCCAATGCCATAACTCGAAAACATCTTTTTCATGCACTGAAGAGTTATTAATTATTTTCTGTAATTTTGTTTCTAAAGTGAGTTCTATTGAGTCGCGCATTATTGCGCTTTGGTAAAAAATGGTAAACCGCAGGTTATCGCGCTTTGGCACATTAAGGGATAATATATGCACCACACATAATATGCACCATGCGAGATACTAGCATAAACATTTACATGTTTTATAGAGATAATCTATAAATTCATTAATTTAATTACAGTACATTCCATTGATCTGAAATCTTTAAAGATCATTTTATCAGTGCAACTAGTCTGCCTGCAAAATTTCAGAATTTTTAAATTTTCAATAAAAAAAAAAGAAAATACAATGCCCTAAATACGTTTGCAGCATTTTCAAGATTCTCCTTTAGAATAGGAAATTTTATAAAACCATTAGATCGACATGTCAAATAACTATGTATTTTATTTTATTTTAGGTTGCTAAAATGATTTGAAAATATCAATTTACTTATTAAAATTATTCAGATAAGATTCTTCTTTATTGCTAATGTTGGTTGCCATAAGAGGTGACGCATAGTAATTCGAAAAAGTCTGGAATGTTTTTGAAGCATGAAGGAATTACAAGGGGGTGTGATCATAGTGTGATCTGGGATCGTGGTCTTTCAAGGCTAATATTTGAAATGACAAAATGTTTAACGAGTTGCACGTGTTTCTTGGGTTACATACGAAATTCACTGAGCCACAACTTACACATAATTAAAAGATGAGTGAATACAAATGAACACCCATCTTGCTAAAGAGATATGCGCCTAGATGGGATATATCCTAGATTGCTTACAAAGCTTCTTACGACTGCCTAATAGATTGCATGTGAGAGTAAATACAGGCTGAGGTTAAATCTGCTAGTTCACCTGATTTCTGATTTGAAAAAAAATAATTCCTCTGATGTTGTTTATGGTTCCAATGAAATCTAGTGAGCAACATATCCCAGATACAAATAGCAAATCCAAAATTAGCTTACCAATCAACATTTGGCATCTTAACTTATCAAACAATGTGTTCAATCTTACAGCATCAAACAACAGGTCACATGTTAATTTGGCAACAAAAAAAAAGTACCACTAAAATAAAAATCTGTATAGTGCACAGTACAAACACTGAATTATACAAGTTTATATGTTACTTGCATAAAAAATGAGATTTAAATGTGCGATATTAGGATATTAGTAGGATCAAATATAAGTTATAACAGAAGCTTTCTTTTTAAAAACATTATGATTGGGGTGTTATTTGTAACGTGCCAAGGAAAAGTATCACAGATCAGCAATTGTAAAACTTATCACTTGCCAAAGAAAAGCATAAAAAATCAGCAATTGTAAAACTTATTGTCAGATCAAGAAATCTCTTTTGTTTATCCCCAGAAAATTAAAGCACACAGATCAAAGGGCATTTTTGTGCTCTGATTTTTTTCTCCCTTTCCTAATTGGAGGCAGAGGTGAATGAAAAATTACTCTTGTCTAGAGATCAAACGAGTCTGAATCATTTTCTATCTTTAACTACAGGTGTGTGATAAATTGTCAAACTCTAGCATGCCAACCTAATTCTGCTTTGTGAACCTATTTGATAAAACCAGCACATAAACCGATACTTGTATCACTTGACTTTGTCAAGCAATCCGCAATTTATCAATTTCACAGCTGTTAGTGCTCACTGTAAAACATGCCAGCTATCTCATGTTGATGTTTTGATCAACTATGTTATATTCAACTTTACTGAAATTATCATATTAACAAATCAATTTTTTTTCTGCATTTCCAATTATTTCAAATGATAATTAGTCACAAACCTCCCTTCCTCTTTCTGCACCCAGCCCACTTTTTCCTCCTCATTTCCAATCAACAAAGAATCACCCTATTTCATGACATTTAGGCAACATCCCAACAATACACAGATCTGCTTGACTTGTCCTTTATCTGTCTGAGTCACCCAGCAACAAAGCCTATCAGTGGCATGGCCCAGCACATCTCAACCAGGAAGTGACACGCTGACACTAAAAAGCAACCTACACACAAGTGATATCTGATATCTAATGAACCAATCAACAACACAGCAAGTGTTGTGTCAATCAAATTATGTTACTTTAATTAATTAAAACACCAATCAACCAGACATTTGACAAATTAGATTATCTTGAATTTTCTTTTTAGCAGTACTATCAATAAACTTCCCACCTAAACATTGGTCTTAGAGAGTTTTTCAGTCAGTGTAGTAAAACATCATACACAAATAAAGATGTGTAAATAATTTTTAAAATATTAGCTTTTACTAATTGTATGCATCGTTTGCCCGTACACACATCAATATGTCCATTACATCTATGAACATGTATCCAATCTGTCAAATTCATACTGCCCCCTTGACTCTCATTTATGTGCATCATCTCGCTTTACTCCGCCTCCACTTCTGTCACACAACTCTTATTCATTTTTGCATCATCTAACTATACTCCCACACTTTATCACAATCCCTTAAGTTCAATTAACATATGCTCAAATCGACCATACTTATCATGTCAAATTTTCCATTTACTTGTAATGACTCTCATAACAACATGTTACTGCTCAATGATACTTTGAACACATTTCTTATTAGTTTTAGTTGTCACAAAAATACAGTCAAACACAATCATTGACACACACATTTCTCAAAGACTTGGAGTAACTTAATTTTGAATTTAAATTGTTTTAACTATTTTTGTGATCCAAAGAAGTCACTCAATCCTCAAAACTAAAAAAATAGAAGACAAAACCGGTCCTATCAATCTGATTTTCAAGTAGTTGTTTTTAAAACTAAATCACAATTCTTTGTCTTATAATCGTTGCTAAAAATAACCAACTGGCTTTTATCTGTATACTTAAAATAACCTTATTTTCCATTAAACACAGCCACCATTAATCCTTCTAATCTACATCTTAGAGCATTAAGCCCCCTACACTTAAATAGGATATTTCAAGGTAAAACATGTTGACTTGTTTCTGTAACAGGGAAAAAGAACAGCAAATAAATATAAATGCAACTGATTCTTCAACAATAACATCCATAAATATCTCTTTCTTTAAAAAAAACGAATAAGTGCTGTGATTTTTCTTAGAAAACAAATGAAAGAGTATTTTTTAAATAATCTGTTTCTCACTTAAAAGATTTGCTTTCATTGAAGAGTGGAGAGCATCAGATCTGAAGTGTTCCAAACATGTTTTTTGCCTTTAGCACCTTAATGACTAGAAAATACGAGAATTTATGGGGCAATGTTTTTAAAATTTTAAGAGCAGAACTCTAATTCTATAACTTAAAGTCAAATTTAAGTTTATAAATTAAATTAAAAGTCTCAAAGAAAATTTGCTAGTGACAAAGGCAGGTGTTCAGTAAAGAAAAATGAACTATAAGCTAGAACACTCATCACTTACAAAATTTATTTAATTGATTAATATTACAAATTCCCTAAATGCTAGATGAAAAGACGCCCCCCCCCCCATCCACCTTCCCAAACAATCATCACCACCACAACCAAGAAAATTGAACTTCATATTTTTTAAATAATCCAATGAAACTTGAAGAAAACTAACTGAAACTATAACTGAAAATAAATAAATAAACCTAACCTTGCAAACAGATTTTTATCTTATCTTATCTTATATGTTACAGACGCTCCTTCTGTACAGAAGATTATTGCGTCCTACGTATTTCTATGGTTTGTGTTTAGTCCTGTATTCTTACTAGAGTTTTAAAAGATGATAAAGTGGTGGCTTTCCTGGTTTCTTCAGGCTACCCATTCCACGCCCGAATACCGGACGGAAAGAAAGAAAACTTGTATGTGTTTGTTCTTGCATATGGAATAAGAAAGGTGTTTTTATCTTTATGTCTATTTGAGGGTTGTATTAGGTTATCTTTGTGTTGTATTTCTAAATTAGGAAAATTTTAAGTAAATTACAAAGCACAACAAAATGGATCAACTAGTAAAGACAACTGGTCAATATATCATAAATCAATTTAAAAAGTAAGCCTGCACCTATATGTCCATGGAATCAGATAAAATACAGTATAGAAAGAGAATTTAAAATTAAACAACCGTAAAAACAAGGTTTTTGACTAAAAATCCCTTATATATGAGACATAACTAAAAGTATTGATTATGTTCTATATAATACGCACCGTGCAACAGACAAGTATAAACATTTACAGGTCAGGAAAATATTATATAAGTATGTTCAATATGATACACACCGTGTGACAGGAAAATATTATAAAATTGTGTTCAATAAAATACCAACGGCGCGAAAGACTAGTACAAACCTTTTCATGCTACATAGAGATGATCTAAAAATTAATTTTCGATGGATATGAAATTTTGATAGAATGCGTTGTTAGGTCACAAAAGTCTATGTGCAAAATTTTAGCTCGGTAGGATCACAGTAAGTGGGTCATTTTTTATTTTTGTTTTTACGCTGGACCACCACAGACAGAGAGACAAGACGGCGGAAGTCAATAAGGGATTTTTTCAAAAGGACAATATATGCCAAGAATACTAAGCCAACTATTTCTAAAGTGTTTTCAACTAATAAAGTAATCACCTCTCCCCTAAGTAATTTAAAAATTATATATATCATTGATAAAATACTGTAATAAGTGACTTGTTTAGTGTTGTGTGTCTGTTATGAAAATTGGTCAAGCAAAGCCTAAATAATTTTTACTATGGTAAAAGCATTTCCGCAAAAAAAAAATGGTAGTTCTATATTTTTTTTTACTAGTGCTGTGACTATAGCAAAATATGTACTGACATCTCTACTGGAACTATGTGATCATGGTTTTGAAACTATTAGACCATTTGCCTGACCGGATTTAATGTAACTGTGCTAAAGGGGAAAATGTCAAACCAAAATCCCTTTTAACCCCTATGTTAATTTTGGTGTGACAGTGGCTTTTAATCCCCTTGAGCACAGTGTCACATGAAAACAATTGTGTACGTACATTTCAAATTGACAGTGGGATGAGATCATCTGTCTTGAGAAACTGATCTGTCTGTCTGGTGAACTTCTGTAGATATTGTTAACAATCAATCATTTAAAAATATAACAATGTTTTACAAATTGCTTGAGGAATACATGTTACTTTTTTTTAAAACAGCTTACGATTTTTCTTTAGGATTAACTTCATTTCTAATCAAAGATATTGTAAACAATCAATTATTTAAAAATTAAATCAATGTTTTACAAATTGCTTGAGAAATATAAGCTATTAATAACAAGTACGTACAAGTTACTTTAAAAAATGTTAATGATTTTTCGTTTAGATTAACTTAATTTCTAATCAAACCAAATCATTGAGTTGTGTGTTGTTTTGTCTATTTTCAGGATGTATGACCACAGGATTGGATGAACTATCAAGCGGAGAATATGCATCACTGAATTTTTCTGGCAATAATTACTTTAAGCTGCAGGCTTGGAACTGCAGGCTCAAATTGTTTGAGTTTTCCATTGGTTTCATTTCTGCAAGATAAGGTAACCAATCTTAGTTTTAGAAGAGCATAATATTTCATGGGTTGTGCCCCTTGATGTTTTCATATCAAATGTTCATCATAGACATTGAAGACACAATGAATTGCAAAGATCTAAGAGAGCATTTATATTTAAGTCTGTTTTTTGTTTTTTAATTAATTGCTATAAATTTTAACTTTAATTGTAATTTTAAAAATCTATAATTATTTTTGAGAAATAGAAATTAATTCATTTATTAAATTCTATTTAATATAAACTATTAAAACATAAATAAGAAAAAAGGAAAATAGTATGTGTTAAGAACACTCTTAGTACAAATTTCAATCCATGTATGCTCTTTGCTTTCTGCTCTTCCTGCAAAACAAAAATTCACCAAATCAATCACTGTTAAAGAAAAAAATGTAGTAAAATAAAGAACTTACTGAAGAATATGATTTATAGTGATATTGTGAAAAAATTGACATTAGCGAAAAGTGTAAATAATTCATACGAAATAGAAGCTTTTTTAAATATCTAATTACCCCATCAAATTATTTACCAGCATTGGGGACAATGATTGAGTGGAGATACAACAGGTCATTTGAGTGAAGTAGATGTTCAAACATTTAAGTTCAACGTTTGAAAAGTGAATTAAATATCCCTAAATATATTATCAAATCTTGGAAAGCAAAGTTTAAAATTGTAAAAAATAACATTTTACCTTTTTGAACGCCCCTTTTTATGGTATGGTGTCATTGTCGTATCATCATAGCATTTTTTAAATTTCCTTGAATAGAATAAAATGTGTAATAAGTACCTCACATATGTCTTAAACAAATTATATACCCCCACACAAACAAAAAGGGTAGCAGAAAAGTGCCCAAGTACCCCCACCCCCCAAACCAAAAGAAAAGTATGTTCTTGAAAAATGTTATAATTTAATTATAATAGGCTTACTATTTCACAATTAAGTCTTAAGAATGAGATTACATTAGATTAGATTGTTGTTTGGTCAGTAGATGAGAAAAGGGGCCTCCTAAAAGACCCACCCACTCACACATCATGAAGAGCAGGGTGGTTCCTGGCCAATACGACTTCCACATCTGGTATTAATTTTGAGCAGTTACATAGACAATGCATGGTGTGGAAATTATTGCATTGTTGAACACTAAAACAAAATACGGGCACATCCATAATTATACAGTTTACTTTTAATGTTAAAGTTAAAGATCAAAGATCCTAATTCTCCTTAATTCTCTTAGGGTTTAATTAATTAACATTAACTAGTGGGGTGTAGAGACATATATGAAAAACAATATGCTTTATAAAGGCATGATTGGGGGGATATATTTTTACAGTCAGTCAGAAACTTGGTAGACAGGGCTATGAATTAAAGTGAAATATTTGAAATGATGGGTGGAATCAAGGATAAAAAATCTAATTTATTCAACTGATTTGTTTTCAAGACCACAACGCTAGAGAACCTTTTGAATTAAAATGTATGGTTTGAAATAAAAGAAAAGAAGCATTTTTCACTCTGCCAAGATTGTAAGTAAGTGTAGGGAATATTGAACACTCAAGATGAGTAGATCTAAGGGGTTGAAGTGAAGGAGAAAAAATAAGTGCGGCATCAGACTAAGACAGAGAGAGGGATGTGAGGGGAGAAACAAACCTAGAGGGACAGATAGAGAGAGAGGTGGAGACAGAGAGTATTGACTATCACATGGCTATAAAGCCCGCCAGTAAACAGATCTGGTTTACATTGATTTTTGTGGGGCCAAATCCAAGCAAATATTTCAAACATCTGTGATAGGAGGAGTCCTGGTCCCCAGTACACATTTTCCTTGTAATAGTGGAATATAGCTGGGAGTTTTCACTTAGTTCATTTGAATTGGGCTGCCCATGATTTTATCCTCAAAAAAATTATCTTTAATGTCAAATTATTTAAATTTAGGATTAATGTGTTACTTTTCATTCTTTGAATTTTATTTCATTAATTTACCTTAGTTGGAGGGGGTGTTCGAGTTGTGAATTTCTGGTTGTTTTGCAATTGGAAAATTGTGCACAATTGTAAGGAAAAGAAAAACTCCCCAAAATATCATAAATTATTAAGTTAAATTAAAACTTTACAAGCAACATCCATTGAAAGTTGCAGTTTGGTTTGCTTTATCTAAGGATGAGGAATAGAAAAATACTTTTAAACCTAATATTGCCTGATGGTTTGTGTGACTGTGAGAGAGTACCTTGAATGATAGTGAAGCCAGTTAATTTTCAGTGACTATGATAAAAGTCCACTTTTTGAGTTCATCTTCTTCATGATCTCACCTTGATAGAATGTATTACACCTAGAGGGGAGACAAACTCTGACCCTCTCTCCTAACTACTGACCTTTTTTTATTTTTTTCAATCCACTGTCCTGGTTCCTTCCCTCCATCTGTCTGACCTCAATCTACCAGTCAAGGCGGTCATCTGGTCAGGGTTTGCTGGGGGGAGGGGGGTAATAAAACTGGGAAAGAGAAGTGAATATTACCATTACCCAAAGTCTCATCGCAATAGTATATGTGGTAATAGAGGTAAGACTATATTTTGTCTGGTACTAATCTACAGCAAGATCAGGTTGATTATTAAACTGACAGTGTGGAAGTTTAGATTAACCCCTTTTCATTATCAGTTAACATCCGAGATATAAGGGAATTTCTAGGAAAAGAAAGGAAATAACTACTACTATAATAAAAGTGATCATCATCAGATATGACTGAACATTTGTATCACGGGGTAAAGTAAGTTGATACCAACTAGAGATTTTTATCATAACATCATCATAAAAACTCACGGAAATATATCTTGTAAAACAATGGCACCATTAAGTCACAAATGAACCATAAAACACACACACCTTTCACATTTGTGAAGCTCCCTGACTAAAATATGCAGTTTTTAAATGTCAATGTAACGATACTGCTATTACAAATAGTCTAGAATAAGTGACCTGGTCACATCACTTGACATTGGCATCACATCACTTGACATTGGCATCACATCACATTGGCAGTAAAAGTTTTGAGGACGTACATAGTTTAAATTATATTAACTTCCCTGATGATGATAATAATAATAATAATAATAAGCAACTACCACTTTATAGCGAAACCCAAGCAACACTGCATGAAACAGAATAGCAGTTTTATTCACACGAAAATATCTTATAAAAAATCTAAATAACATTAGTAAAAGTATTCCACGAAACATAACAATATGCCCTAAAGAAACGGCGCAGAATTTTAGGTAATTGCATGCAGATTAATTAACTTAAACGCCTCCACAGACAATACTAAACAATGGTGGTCTCCACACGAGACCCTCATAAAACTAAAACTCAATATTTTGAAACCCCACCATCACTGCCGCTCACTATGTGTGTGTGGGGGTAGGGGTGTGTAGCAGAAGGGGTGTGGGTTGAGACCGTTTTCATTTGACTCGTGTCACTGATAAGTGCGTCTCTGCCTCCCCGAGGACAAACAAAACGTGTAATTGATAATTCCATAAGCTGACAAGACACCGTGTATAGTCCCGTCTCATGTGGTGGTGCACGGCACGGTCACTTTCGATCCAGCGATTAAAGGGAGGTGACCAAACCTTCAATAAAACTGGTCAATAGTAGGTTAATGAGAGTGTTTGCCCCTTTCAGACATTTTTGTAAACTACTCTTGTTGGTATTCTTCTTACCCTCGGTTCAATTTTGTACAAGTGGTCATACATTTTATGGATGTGTGCCGGTAGTTGTGGAGGAATGGAATTTGTGTTAACACTTGAGCCAGTATGAAAGTAATAGAAATGTGGCTAACGTTGGGTTTTTAAAGATTCCAACAAAAAGTACAAAATACTGGGGTAAATTTAAATATTAAAACATAATGTCAAACATTTCTAAAGTAAGAAAGAGCAATCAGTCGGGCATTAAACGACCTTCTACAATTACACAACCATACTTGCGGAAACTCTGAGTTGACATGTAGTACAGAACCTTAACCCAGACATCTATGTTATGTGGCCATGTCGAGTGCTTATTGTACGATTATTCATACGGAAAAAAGGAGGGGATGGGAGGGAGATTAAAACATTCTAGAACATCGACACTATTTATTCTAACAATAACATGTGCCTAGCATTCGACGGTGGAAGCGATAATGCCCGTGTTCATTGTTTTCCCGTCTGGACTGTGGGTTAATAAAAACACACTACTCCTCGTCCACGACCATATTATTTTTCCCCTTCGGGCAACCGACATGATTGTTTAACAGGTAGGAGGATGTATCCGTGATGATAAACTGTAGCTAGGAAAAATATGGCTCCACAAAGTTACCGTTGGTATGAGAGGTGAGAGTCGGACCACGCCGAACGACTAGTGGTCAGGATGGGTAGCTACTGTCTGGGACTATGTCGCATATATTTATATGTAATATAAAGCTCAATACATTTTTATATAATACTCTTTAACAAAAATCAAATACCATTTGGCATTTTTCATTTATTTTGTATGGAAAACGGTATTTTCGGTGTCTGCACGATGCTGCTGTTGTTTTTTTTTAAAAAGCAAGAGACATTCAAGCTTTTGACCCTCCTCGGGGATATACTAATTGCGAGATGTGCCACTCACTGCATACTTTTGGTATTGAAACTGGAATTTGAACGTAAATTTCACACGAATACACATATGGAAACAGTCCTGCTTGTTAAATTAACAAATTTCGTATTCTTTTTTGTTCCCTTTCAATATTTTTTTCATTCTTTAACCCTTGGCGTAGATTTTAATTGAAATTATTGATTCGTGTTTTAAGATGGGTTCCGTTATTTCGACAGGTCTATCTCCATTCTCACCCCCACCCCCACTCGTTTCTAGCCTTTTAAAATATCTCGTAACTTGCTCCACGGTGTGTCTGGGTTATTTTCTTGGGACTTAAAATTGTTTTTTAACATTTCTTAAAAAGAACAAATAATCAACTAGTCTAGACTAGGACAGTCCCCTGGTGGTAGGTTGTGTCCCTTGATTACTTGTAAACTCGCCTAATAATCCGCGGAGATGGTGTCCATGGGAAACCCCTTCTGTGGCGCTGTCAGCGAATTACTAACTTTCGACGCCATTTTATTGTACCCATGATGATTCCGTGACTTTTCTTTAATCAAATTACCAGCCATTAAGAGCGAAAAATTCAAACCTTGGAGTAGACCCAACCATCACGACCACGTACTGACAGACATAGGAGGAAGAAAATGGGGGGGTGCCAGTGGGTGGGGGTAAATACCAGTAAAATAGTTCTTCAGTGCTAAAAATCTAGACCATTTGACCTGAGCAGCCTCTGTGAGTCGTCACCATCAGTTAATAAATAGTCCGCCTCCCATACTCCCCGCCAGTTTTTTTTTTAATTCAAACAAACAAACAAAGCAAAAATAGAAAGGAGTAATCTTCAAATTAGATGTGCCACTAGGGCTAATAGTTGAAGCTTAAACATTTTAAAAATGTAATTTATAGCGTGAGTATTATTGTCGTCCAGATCAGATTGAGGTGTAGATCTATATATTTCTCCTTATTCCAGTGCCCGTAACATTTTTAGTGAAGTGGGATATGTATTCCTTTAATCCTCAGTCATGGCAACGTCTCTTAAGCTGGTTCTTCATTTGTAATGGTATTTATTTTATTTATTTTTATTTTTTTTGTCGTGGGTGAAAAGGGGGTGGAATGAGGTTATGTTCCTTCAATTATAAAAGAATAATAATAACAATAACTATCATAGCACCATGTAACAAAACGATTCCATGAATTTTTATTTAACGTTTTGCTCTTGAATGGTCTAATATTTCCGTTCTAGACCAGAACCGGACCAGACATTCAATAAATACATTCATGGAATACTACTGATGATAATTTATTTTTAAAATGTTTTTACATGATCTGCACAGCGCGCAATCGTTTTATGACTTGGCCGCGCCAATGACCGTGTCAAGAACGCGAGATTTTGAAACACTAATAAAGTTTTGAATAAATTAAAAAAAATTAGCCATGGTAGTCTGTCGACATCAAACAAAAATTAAATAAAATGTTAAAAGACAACAAGTAAGGTACAACTAACGTTTCCCTTCCGATTTGGCGCAGTAACATTTATTGTAGGCGTTCAAGAATAAAATATTTCATAGCCAGCGCCCACTCCCCCGTCCTTGCCCCTTCAATAAGAAAACATTAGCTTGTTACTAGGCAGATGGCCGCCTGCTGAAATACGGAGAACAAAACCTATTTTAGTCCTATAATTCTGGAACACGTTTAAAGGTTCCCAAATTTTTAATCTCATTTGAAATTATATTGATTTCTGTACACCTCAAACAGGAGCAAACAAATATCTCAATGCTCGTGTATATTATGTACGAGACTTGGGTAATTAAGTACAGTCGTGCTAAACCTGATTTATTATACTGTCTGAAGCAGCGAGACTGCAACCCCCCCTCCCCCAAACCTTAGAAGTAAATCAAAGGATCCTATGACCTATGATGGTAATCCTTTCCTCCCCAATTCCACCACACCCTTTCCTCTAGAAAGTAACCAAAAAATGTTCTTTGTCCTGAACCCCTCCCTACAGCAAGGAACCGTCGGTCTAGACAACACATGATTGCTTAACGATTTACATCGAGATTTAGGTCGTTGTCTTCTTCTTTTAAAAATAATTTCAAACAGATCTATGTCATAGAGTAATTTAGCGTTCTTATTTCTAATGTATATTTGATACGTGGAGGGAGAGTAGAAGTTTTCTAGAAAGCTGTTATTTTTTGGAGTTTTTTTTTTTTTTTAAAGACGTGGTGGACGGGGGGGGAACAAATGTTAACACTGGGCCAATTCCTAGATGACCAAATCAAATGGAGGAGTCGGACAGAACTGCTGACTGGGGATTGTTGAAGTGAGTGGAATCTGGGGGTGGTGTGGGTAGAGACAGAGACTAAGTGCGGGCGTGGAATTGTGTAAGGATTGGAAGGGGTTACAAGGAAACAGCAAGCGTTTTGAGTACAAGCCCATATATCAGAGGCGAGGCATTCGGTGCGGAATGGGTGAAGTGGTCCAAATAAAACAATGAGAATTTCCAGTTCACACCTATGGATTGGCGCTGACCCATTGTGTATTTAAGAGACGGGATGGTACGAAGGAGAAACAAAATAGTTTTAATACGCACCCATGTTATCAGAGGCGAGGCAATATACGGGAGCAGAGGGTTATACCATGAGACGACCGAATTTTTCAGTACGCGCCTATGACACAGCGGCGTGGCACGTTCTTGGAAGAGGAAATTAATTTCGATTTGGCACGGAGGTCAATGTCTGGTCCATATTTGTCTTTCGTATAACATCAGCTGAAGGCTGTTTTACACCTTTACCCGACTTGAACCATTGATGCGAGATATCGTATTCTGTAGGCAAGTGACTTACATTCAGATATGTTAATAGTGGCACTAAAAATAGCTTAAGATTTAACATGTAGGACTTTTTAAAATAAGAAATGTATCAAATGGAGTCTTTGTTGCCCCAAAAAGTTATTGTTGTCGTGTAACTGATTAAAGGAGTTTTAGTTTATATGATCTTATTTGGCTCAGTCAATAGTCAATGTGATAGCTAGTGACTGCTTGCTTAAAGTCAGGACAAATCAATGTCCATTATCCTAGATGCAGAATGACGATAATAACCTTCCTCTATTTACAACACAGTAACCGAAACGTTGGTTCAATCGACATTTAGGTATGTAATAGGCCAACCAAACCCGTTTAAAAATAAACTGAATTTCTTATATGTACCATGACACATTTAATTACTACAAATTAAAAACGGAATGGAAACTCTCAAACCATTTTTCCCCTAAGCCTAAGGGCAGCTTTATAGTATTAGTTTATTTTCTTACCTACACCCACTTCTATTATTAAATTCCACCGCCTTACCCCACCCACCCCCCAGCCACAGCCTTTTTTGCCCTATTTCCACCAACCCACCCATACAAAAAAATCCATTTGTCTAGTCCATCCCTACCATCATCGCCCCCATATCCTCTTCTTCTCCTGGGCCTTTTCTGATGGAGTGGTCAAAAGATTTGGTGGCCAGGGCCGGTCCTGTAGTGACAAGCCAAACAATAGCGCTAATCTGGCCCCGTCTACCACAAACAATTGGGCCAATACTCAGATTCCTATGTCGTCATTAGTTCTCCGCGACTCTCACTTTCTCTCTATTCTCATTCTTCTCGTGCATGGTGTTTTCTTACATTTGTGGAGGTGGGGTGGGGGGAAAGGAACACACACAAAAGGATCAATAAATTAAATAAAATCGCTTAACTTGCCACTCCTAAGTCATTGTTTTACTATTATTCCACGACGACATGTTAAGATTACTTTATAATAATATGACGCTTAAAGCCTAGATATGTATTATACATAATAATTTATTATACATTTTTGCTCCAAGTCTATATATATATATA
>MUZC01004774.1:877232-892704 GCA_002072015.1 Radix auricularia
TATATAGTCTTATTTCTAACACCTATTTCACAAGGGGCCCTATGCTGAGACTGGTGCGAGGATATCTCAGAACTTTCAATTTTATTCACCCCTCCTCCCCCTTCCACAGAGCTCCCTTGATTCAGGGCATCAGACAGAGAACTCGCCAGTGGGTCACATTTAATTAACATTCACAAAGGTCACAACTCAAGTCCAAACAAAAATTACCATTTGCTTTGAACCAAAATAGAGCACGGTTGGGGAGGTGGGGGCGTCGGAAATACCAGTGTTATTCGGGTAGGACAGAGAAAGGTTTGAACTAAGCAAGGCAAGTCCGGCAGTTTTAACTAAACAAGGACTTATTTGAAAGTTTTACAAGACATTTGGACTAAATTTATATGAGCTTAGACTTAAAACGCATCACAACTCAGGTGTACGAATTATATTTTAGGGGGGAATCAAAAATAGACAGGTGATCAACAAAGTTGATGATGATGATAATAATAATAACCGAATCAATATCCGCCTGTTTGGTTTAAATTTTAATAATAATACTTTATGAGTTGAAACGGTGCCATATGCACGAGTATATAAGAAATACAAGAAAAGATTACACCCTTTTTGGTGTATACAATGTGCGTAATGTAAATTACCTAACGTTACGCCTAAGTGTGCTAATTCATGGAAACATCGCTATCAATGAAATCATTTATCACTAATCACATACATTTTTAAAAAAATTAACGAGCCACCTTTTAAATTTATGTGATGCATCGCAATACTTGTGAACGTTAAAATACCTCACCTTGAAGAGTCCCAAGTCTTTATGGGCTCATCACCGCTCCACTAACATTCTACCGGGAACCCAAAACTAGGATGGTTGGCTGACAGATACACCAGGAGGAAGACTGACTTGGGATTGAAAGATAATGTTCCACGTATTTCACCTTGCCTACACACACGCTCTGCCAATACCTTTTTTTTTCTTCTTAAAACACAATTTGGGTATCGTGGGTGGGGCTGCCTGTTCTTGAAAATACCGCTGTAATTGAAAAAAAAAGGTTCTTGTTGGTTTTGTATTTAAAATAATTTCTTATTTGACCCCATGAGATAACAAGCGAAGGTTTAAACAATAAAAATACATTTAATGAGTGAAGCTGCCATTCTTCAAGTCATAGCGCAGACAAGCACATATTCCCTTACTCGCCAAACCTTTAGCAAGGCTTCTGAAATATTTCTCTATGTACAAAATACTGACAGAATAGTCCACAATTAAAACCTACAAACAACTCATTTTAATTGTACCCCGAGAAAAGACTAGTAGAAATTGTTTAAAAATCTGAAACCTTTGATTTATTGTTTGACATCAGTTTTGATTATAAATTTTCATTGTATTGCCAAGCGTGGCCCGCACAATTTCAACATAACGTGCTATTTTTCATGACGACGTTTTTTGACTCGTATAGCCATGGCACCCTTCCCTACACCGCTCCCTCAGACCAATGTATAGTACTTGGCATAAGTATGCAAGGACTAGTCTACTACAGGTCCAGGACAAACAATTTACTCCACAGACGTATACAATTCCCCTTTCGCCTGATCTTTTGTACCCCTGGCATCATTTTACCCGAGTCAAAATTAGATTGCGCGCTTTCTTAGACTTCTCCTTTACTTGAAGCACCAGTGCTGGCCAGACCACTTTAACATGGTTGGCTTTTTTGGGTAATGTACTGATTTGGCTATTTTATGATCTAGTACAAGGCTTTTTTGTAGCTAATGTTCTACTTTTGTTTGGTAATTTAGTTCTTGACACAATAATGTAATACAGCTATAGATGTAAAACACTAAAACACAAATTAAATTACAAATGTAATTTTAAAAACACATCATCTATACGACATATTTATCAACGTTTGAACTTGTCACGAAATTACACCCATAATCTTTTTGTCACCGTACTGAACTGAATGTAATCAAAGCTTGACACTCGGTGAAGCACAAAAATGGAGTACAATTTGATTGGCCTTTCTCGCTCTCGCTATCCAAACTATAACATTCCCAAACCTTAAATTATTAATTTATTACCATTTTTCACTTATAATATGAAGTTGTAAGCCTCATTTTGGCGCCCCTGTACCTTGTCACACGTGGATATAAGTACCTCTCTAATAGATCTCTGCTTCCAACCCAAACCATTGCTCATCGATGGGATGTTGTGACCCACAACTAATTGAGCGTATTGAACTGGGAACGTGGACCTTGCCAAAATGTGAATATTTGAAGATTCCCCCAGCTATCCAAAAAAAAACAAGCTGGATTTGTAAGTAAAAAGACGTAAATTCTGCTACCTTTTTTACAAATACATCATAAATTAAAAACAAATGAGAAATTGCCTTTTAAAAAGCTAATGTCATGTGCTGCTTTATATTCAGAGTCTTGCATTTATTGTATGGATTTACCCTATGGTAATTTTAAAGGAAACCCTCGTTAGTGTTTCACACGCCAGACGCAACTTGGTGGCAGGTGATAAATAAGGTGACACCCGGGGTAAACTAAACCTTTTACACCGAGACCAGAAACAGTAGACACCGGTCTGAACAATGGAGAAAGGGGACGTTCACTAGGATAATAGACACGCTAGGAGGACAAAGATGTGCGGGGAAATTTGTTAACATTGGGTCGTTCACTGTAGAGCCTACTGATATCGGCATTGAATGAAGGCAGTAGGGCGTTTGAGACTCACTATATCTTTATGTACATGGTCCTATATATGTGAGGTTCTAACAATGAGTAGACATGGAAAAAGTAGTGTCCTTTTTTCCCCTATTCGTTGGTGCTCATGTGGACATCTTTACTTCATAGATATAGCATAGATGGATGGATGGATTACTTTCTTTCACACTCCCACAAAAAAACCGAAGAGATTTTTTTAAAATGTATTTATTTAATTGGGGGTGGGGAGGGGGGCACTCTCAATACGTGAACCAGCATTCATTCTTTAACTACGAGTGTGCGTAGAAATTAAACCTCAAAGTAATTTAAATCAGATATTTTAAATTAAACGAATCCACAAACAATTTGGAACAAATCTCGCCTTCCCCCCCCCCCCCACATTTTCTTCTTTTTATTTGTCCCAGAGAATCTCCTACCCATTGTACCGATTGTATCTGTTATAAAACATACAGAAGAACAAGATATAAGTCGGGTGGAATGAAATCAGGCTCGATACAAAAACAAATATTTAAAGATGGTAATAAAATAAGATATGTGTGAGCCTTGTCTGAAAACACGCCACATAACAAGGTTGCTTAGTGACGCCTTTTGACACACTCGTACCAAACTAATTCATACTCTGTTCAATACCCATCTTTTTCTTTCTTTCTTTTTTTTTTTTAAAGAAAGAACAAGTGAAAGTCCATTAACAGAATCGGTTCAATTAAACTCGGTTTCTTTAGAAAAATTACATACTACCGTTACGTTTTAAAGTAAAATAATTTGTACGCGTTAAAACTCTGGCTAAAATAGCTTTCTTCTTTCTTTCTTTCAACAGATTTGCTAGAATGTTCACCTGTGTGAAAAAATAGGTAAGTTGATGCACTGTTAAAATTATATTGTTGTTTTACTTTTTAACTTTGGAATTATTTTGTTATGTGCCAGACTTCTAAAGTAAATGTAAACAAGTAGATTTGTAACGTCTTTGTTTTTCCTTTCAAATCTTAGGAAAGACAATTTTCTTACATTAAAAGTAGCATTGGTAAGTTATACTTTCTGTAGGTGCAATTTTGATCATAAATTCCTCAAATAAAAATTGGGCGTTGGTCGAGAATTGGGGGGGGGGGCCTTGTTCGACTTCGGAGGATTTACAATTAATAAAGGGAAGCAGGATTTAATAATTTTTTATTTACTTTAATACTGAAAATGGCTTAAGCAAATAAAATTATTAACATCGGTCAGTTTTGTAGCAACGAAAACGGAAGTTAAATTAAAATATTGCGATCGTATCGAAAAGGTTTTAAAGCATTCGTATATGGTAGACTTTTTTTTCAGCCTCAATGGTAATAAATAAACGAGTTCACAATGTATGTTTCCGAAACATAACCAATTATTCCGTATGAACATGGTTAATATCGTGGCGTTCCTGCAAAGGGTTAATATTTTGCCTCTCGTCTACTTGTTTAATATAATGGCTCCGCATCACACGATTAATGATGCCCCTGTATTAGAAATTTATACGATGCCCCTTGCTGCCGCCGTCGCAAGCACGCGTTCCTTAACAATAAACATGGAAAACTGTCGGCCACCGGGGCAGTACATGTTGTATTTTCTCTTAGCTTTGAGTACAAGGTAGAGCGAGGGTAGGAAGGCTGTAAGCAAGAGCTGACACGTGCACTGTGCACACAATTTAAATAGCGTGCGAGCTGACAACTAGAGAGATGGTAAAATGGTGTAAATTGGACGACCCTGCAAGTCGTACGCCAGCAACGCACGGAAATACACAACATTCTTATCATAACTCAAGAGCGTGTGCCAAAATACCGCACGTTCGGTAGGAGGGTGGAGCACGCGGACTAGGAAACGACCCTCCTGGCCCGCCTGGGTGACGTATGGACCATGGAATAAAGTGCAATGCTACGATAGCCACGTACTAGTTATCTCTCTTATTCTAGCTTAATACGTCCGTAGCAGGTTAGTAGGTAAAAGTTTAAAGTAGGGATTTAGCCAAGCAATAGTTTGACTAATTGTTGTATGGATGACATAATATAACGTTATTTAATAAGATGGTATTTTAAACTATAGCCGTTAACCCTTTTTAAAATTTTGTGGTGGTTAACAATTAATTTTTTTTAATTATTTTTTTTTTACGAATAAATTTTGCACTAACGACTGGCTGAAATATCCGCCCGTCAAAAATATTTTAGAATTCAAGAGATAATAAAAGAAAATAATTTCAGATGTAAGATTCAATAAGACACGTCCTTCGTTGAACTAAGCACTATTATGAAACTGCTGTGATTGATTATCTGATATTTAAACGAGAAAAATACGCGCTACAGTGTTAAATACAGTACATAGGATCTAAATTAACGATTAATTAATCTTTAAATGTAACTATTAAAACAAAATAAAGCGTTAACAGTCAAGGTTATTTTATAAACTATGAGATGGTGGGGTAGGGGGTTACAGTGTGGAGGGAGGAGAAGATAAAGCGAGAGAGAACTCCTTCTTTAGGGCTTACACTCACAGAATTTCGTCTGCCAGTCGAGTGATTTTAAATACTTTCAACATTGACTGCTCCCTGGCCTCAACTCGCAAATATATTTTCGTTGGTGCTTACCGTAGAAAAATATATTTTTTTAAAGGAGAGGGGAGGGGGGCTGAACCAAAACAGTTAACGTGCGTGGGAAGATTCCATGATGGAGGTAACTAAAGGTAAAACAGGATTTTACTTTGTCTTAGCCCAGTCGCAGTTATCGGTGTTGTTGAAACACGGCGGCATAAACACACACAAAAAGTTGGGGGTGGGAGGAGGAGGAGGGAGGAAGTGCAGCTTTTGTTTAGTCGGAGGCTGTTACATGTTTATCATATTATAAATTATTTTTTTTTAAAATTAATATTGGACAGTTCAACGTGCAAGATAAAGCGTTAGACTTTTGATGTCCATTAAGATCCACGACGGGAGCAGCCTGTTACGTGAAAGATAAAAGTTAATACATAGTTTTTCTCATGGAGCGGCGGAAAATATATTTTGACGTCCGAAATGAACACATACAGGCCTGCTCATTTAAGAAATACGTTCTGTAGCAGTGGATTATTATTGTTCACCAAAGAAGTAGTGGAAAATCTGGGCGATCGCGTGTATTTGTTTTCGTGTATCAGCAGATACAGCGGAATAAACTCCTGACTGATTGGAACATTACTGCTTTGATGTATAGGTAGCAGGGCTTGTTTCAAAACTTTTAATACCTAAAATGGCTGCTGGATAGCAAAAGTGCGCACGCCACACAATCTGAGGTGTGCAGGATCTAACCAACGTTAAGCCCCAATAAAACATGCTGATGAATGAATATTGCAAAAAAATAAAATAATTATAATAATAATTCCTCCGCTGACTTAGAGAGGAGATGGGCCCCGTCAAGTCTACCAAGCCAGAGAAAGTTGTAATGGAAATATTAGAACCCCTACGACCACGAGGTTATGGGGCCCCAAAAAATAATAATAATAATTTTTAAAATTATAAACTTAAAATCCGCGACGTGGATGGAAGTAAAGGTTACTTGTGATATTATGTTTGCTAGCAGAAGTTGGGTCCAGGACACAAAGTAAAAGAAAGAGTGATGTCAAAAAAAGCGACCGGCTTTTGTATGCATAAACACCAGGTATATTATTTTTATAGGTAGGTGATTCAAAATTCGATATCAACTGTGTATGTTGCTATGGAAGGCTATTCAATTATTAGCCACATCAGCATACGGCACACGCACATATTTAGTTTCCTGGTCTTTAAAATCCTGAATTTTAAAGTGTTTGACGCTTTTTAAATATGTTTTACTCGTAAATTTGTCATAGAGATCTTCTGCATTCAATGTCTGCATCTCAGTACTTTGTGAACCTTTTCTTTTCTGTCTACGTGTCAGGGGGAGACGTTGGTTAGGTCCATATAGAACGGGAACCCTTCCTTTAACGAAAAAGCCCTAGGAGTAGGACGAAAATGCTGCCCTCAGAATAAGGGTGGGGGCGCGTCTTCTTTGGCGACCTCTACCTCCACACCACCCTTCTTCCGCCAATGCGCAAGCCGCAGCAACTAACTTTTAAAGATATTTAACCACTTCAAGACGCCTGATAAGAGAATAATTCCATACAGAAAACCTCCCAGAACTTTAGGGAAAGGGGTGCGCGAAGGTCGAAGGTGCCAAAAATGCCGTCAATAACTTTTGCCCCCGATTTGTTTTTACTGGCGCAGCCAGCCGCATTCATAAGCATCAACTGTAGACTAGACGGCTTGAGAGATGCCAGCACATTCCTCGCTCGTCATTGACTTACGAGATCTGAGTACCTTTACAGCGGCGGCACTCGGTCGATTGATAAGGATTCTTCGTTTAAATAAAGGCAATCCAATATCTGTACTTCGCGTAGGATAATATACAGAGATTTGTAGCTGAACACATCACTTCCATTCAAAGGATTCGCGACAATTAAATTTACTGGAAATGGAAACATGCACAATATATAAGTTTAGTATAAATGAAACCCATCAATTAGTTGTTTTTTTTCATGATGCATTACTTGCATGCGCCTGCCCCCACCATTTAGGGCACCGAACTGAAATACTACATAATGGGTACTGTTGAGATTTTTGTAGTCCATGTCTTCGGACTTTTAACACAGGACGTTGACTTAAGATATTACTGGTGCACGATAAGGCATTTCCCTAACTTGTGTTAACAGTGACATTCCCCTGCAATACATTCGTGTCAATGATTTAGTTGTGTTCATACCAGTTCTTTATATTTATCGTCACGTTGTTACCCCACACCGTCAACTTTATTTAACCATACGAAAAAAATGTTCATGTTGATATGGCTGCTGATGCCAATTGTGTGAAGAAAAAAAAAGACTTCTCTTCGGAGGTATCATTTTTGTGCAATTACCTTAAGCCTAAACTTTAACTAGAAAAAAAAGGTCAATCCATTTCAAGAATATGGTTATACATAGTTAGTTAGGATTAGCTGTGGATACATAGTGAACATATAAAAACATTTTCCTTGCACTACCAATCTAAGCAAAAACTCGCTTTTGAGAACGCATTGAATTAGTAGCCTAATCATGGGTAGGCTTCATTCGGTGTGATTTATTAAATTAAAAAGCTTTTCTGGGTGCTAGTGCTAATTTTCTTTAAAGATCCTTTAAAGTGCCTTCAGTATTAGTTAGGCAGCCTGGACATATTGACACATCTCCAGTCCATATTTGAGATTGTCCGGCAATCACAAGAGCATCACTGCTAATCGCATTTAAAACCGCCTCTGTGTAAATTACTTAGCTTCTTCGACAAAGTCGACGATATATCTGGATAGTGTTTTTTAATAAGCAATTTTGGTACTTGTACTTCAACTGTAACTCTGTCGTTGCACCAGCATTGTTTTGTTTTTAAGAAAAATGCCATGCATTATTTAAAGATTTCCTTGATCTAAGCGTATGCACGATGCCCTGATTGTGTCCTGATTTATATATCAAAGACACAGGCACACTGACTTGGCTCAAAGCCAGCCTCAAGTCAAGTTCCCACGCTCCTCCACACGATTACCTGGTGCTACCCCTATCATGCTGCACAAATAGTAGCCACTTAGTGTATCGACCTAAATACAGGGTTACCCCACATCTTGTCCTCACACCCCCCCCACAGAATATTCAGTCACAGTTCACCTTCTAAGCTATCTGTCTCACTCCCGACCCAAACCTCCGATTGTCGCCGCCCTCGTGTCAGTTCGGACCAAGGAGTCGGTTTTCCTACCTAGTCCGAAAGAAAAAGACGACTGTGCCGTCGTAGATCATCGTATTGTCTGTCAGGTCCGACCACTGATGTCTCATATTTTACAATTAGTTCAGGGTAAAATGCTTGGGAAACGAGAGACTTGTGAGTTGTGGAAGGAGGATTACAGAAATTACGGATTTGACCTTTTTTCTTGGGTGAGGAGGGGGGATGTGGATATAGGGTACGCATAATCCTTTAGTTATGACTATATGTGGAAGGGAGGGGTGCATTTTTTAATAGATAAAATTGTAACATTACCTGCGCAAATTCTTGGTTTGAAAAATAGAAAGAATAACGATCATGATGTAAATCATTTGAAAACAATGTTTTTTGCGTTATTCTTATTCTTGTCCTTAAGAGCATAAATTAAAAGCTGGAAACGTCGAGACATTATTTGTTACGGCTCCTGTTTAGGAATACAGAAATACATGATATTCGTGTGTATCAAAACTCTTGTTGCCCACTTTTTTTTTTTTTTGAAATGGCGCCAACTTAAACGATGAGTTGCTAAATAGTAGTCTTGGTTGTTGTAACAAGAAGTAAGTAGTTTAGTTGAATATAGAACATCGTTCTTGGACGATAACCAAAATAATATATACAGGTTTATTTTCTGCTAATTAGACAGCTGTTTCCATGACAAGATGGGACGAGGCGGATTAGACAGTCCACTAACGTCAATGGAATGAGAAGTCAGGGGTGAGCTCTCGAGTCTCTAAGTCGGGAGACAAACTGAAAGACGATAGTGGTGGGTTTTATTGATTGTTTGTCATATACGTAAATGGTTAATCTAATGAATCGGGGTATTTTATTTCTGAAGACGTGAACATATATAGCAAAAATGGAAACGCTTCATGGACCAACAAGGCTTTATTCCACTTAAAAATAAGAAGGGGCGGGGTATTTTAATGTTTAACAATTAATAAGTGGATACTTATTTTATTACATCGATGCGCTATTGTTACAAAAGCCCAATAGTAAAGAATTAAGTTTCAAGCGAATAAAATCTTATTTTTAAACACAAGATATCTATATATCTGCTAGAGTGGATTTTGGTTGAAAATGAGTAACAATCAAAATACACACTCACACACATACATAGATACATACAAAGGCACAATAATGTGGCGTGGTTAAGTCATCAGTATGTCGGTAAGATTGGGTGCTCAGGTAAAAGTTCGGTCTCTCGTTCCCACGGCTCTAGAATTACACGTCTGCCAGGTGGAAGCAAGCACATAGCGTGCCGTGGAGGATAGGATGCCAGGTGAAACGACATTCTTCCAGAATTTTGCATTTCATAGCTGCGCTTAAACTTAAGTCCGTGTACATCACATATATAAAAGTTTAGAGCTAGATGCCCTTTCTTGTGCATATAATGATTGGCCACGAAGAGACATTAAACCAGGGATCTTTTTGCAGGTCGATCCCGATAAAATATAAAATTAATGTGACTTCCGCGATCAGAACCATACGATACGTTCTAAATGCAGATGCTAAAACGAGTGTGACTTCAAATCAAATTGTTCTTATAACAACGTATTACATGAGGTCTGAGGAACAAAAAGAGAAGTTACAATGGTTTTAAATAATATAAGCTGAAAATGAAAATTCCCATGTTTAATTATTGCCAGCTTTACAAAGTACACAGCCACACTCTTCATACGAAAACTACCTAAAAAGGGTATTCAGATTCTTTACACCACCTAGCTCGAAATGGGAAAAGACCTGGAATGAAGGACATACATTAAAAATCACTCCGTCTTCTCCTTCCTTCTCCCCGAACAAACTTATTCCCGGGTCTGGCTAGCAAAATATATGCCAAGAAAGTCGACTGGTCCGAACGGTAAATGTATGTCCGGCTGGAGCACTTCTAGAGATGGTCAACAATATTTAGTCTCTTGGTGGAAAGCAATTAAAAGAAATGATCAGACTAAAGGAAGCCAAGGGGGAGAAATAACGTCTTGGTTTTCTCAAGAGCTGATCCCGGGAGGAGATAAAACCATGAAGATGTATATTACAGAACACGGCCAGACGGCTGACCTTTCAGCGACGTTCACACTTTTGGGTACCGTCTTCTTTTCTCCTGTTCCCCCCCCCTGCTCCTGGAAGTGTGATTGTCAGGCAATAGGAAAGTGTATTCTGTGGAGTCATCACTATAGTTTTAATTGCTTTTTGGAACCGATCTGAAGATGTTTTGCGTTAAATACCCTGAGCTATCACGTGTTTGTGGCTGGTCTTGGTTTTCTGTTGGTGAAAACCCCAGCATTGTCTGGGTGTGTTTTCAATTACACTTTCATTTAAAATTTGTTGGTACATAGTTTCTTTTTAAATACGAAATTGTGCTTGATTGATCTTTGCCCGGATATTTAATTTTTTATTTGGTTTTGAAGTGCTGTGTTCTTACGCACTCATTTTGTTCTGTTTATAATATTGATAATATAGATCAGTACTAGGCGGTTGGGGACACAAAGGATCGTGCTGAATGTAATAAATGAACCCAGTCAGTGACATCGAAATTCACATACAAAACAACAAGGCTATATCTCAAGTGTCAAATGACCAGTAAAGATTAAAGAACGACTAATTTGTTTTTATATAAATTTATCGTAGTCATATCCATTAAAAATTTAAAATGAACCACAGACTTTAAAGTGTAGAATATTAAAAGAAAGCAAAGATCATACTTAGAGCATGTAATGACATCAGAAGACCTACGATGAACCACATTTCAAATTCATGGCACCATGACGTTATAAATCGGGTCAAATTTTAGGTCGGCCAGGGTCTTGGTCTTGGTTCTCCAAAGAGTCAAAAACTAACACTGCACCCGCCCCAACGAATCTCCCCCTTCCATCCCCTACCTCATGTGGGCTCAAAGTGTCTCCTCCCATTCTGCCGCACTGTCGTGTTGCGGGGAGAGGGGTGCAAGAGAACCGACGAGAGGGAAAGAAGAAGGGACCCGACAGATTGCCAGAACGTTTTATCAGTGAGACAGATAATATCACGTGAGTAAGCACCAACACGACTTTACTAATGGCTAATGTCAACCCGACTAGGACCAGCCCCAGCCAAGTGGCCAGTCTTCACAAATATAGACTGACCTCTCCTTATTACTTGCTACAGTGGGGTTTTTTCGCCTGTGTAGGTGGGGTGGGCGAGGAGAAAAGATCAGAGTGGTGAGCATATTTATTACGATACTTACTCTGTCCCTTTCGCCTCTTTACCACTACTTTTCTCCGTGGTTATTTAATACCCATTTTAATGTATCCCCCCAGTAGTAGAAATAATGTTAAATATAAAAGAATTTTGATGAAGCGGGACAACGAGGTAATTAAAAAATAAAAATACCAAAAACGTCAACAGGAAGCCTTTTCCGGCGAGCCAACAGTAATACCAATATAGAACATATATATAAATGAAATATAAAAATACTTTAATGTTGGAGGTAGAGTTTACACTTCCACGAGAATTTAAATCAATTTATAATGATGTAACTGCAGAAAACATGATCCGAACATTTTGAGGTAGATCTGTCTGGAGTGAAGCCAAATTACAACGCCTTTGGACTTGTCCTTGCCAGTAACCTCGGCGGTCGAACATACTTAATAGTAACTTAACGATTACTACTGCTTTCTCTCCACTCTCCCCACCTCCGCCACCAGCCCAAATCGTACATTGGTATATCTAGTCCAGTGTCCAAACCAAATAAACAGCGATGACCACACGGCCCGAGAGGCCGCACATACCAGGCCAGCGATGGACTACTTATGTGATTACTAATGCTCTTATGTGGTACTAGAAAGAGTCAGTGGCGATAACATTAAGTGAATTTGGGAGGGAGGGGGGTATTCCAGCTATCTCACTGTTTGAGTTGGACCAAGATTTGTCTTCAAGTAATGAAAAAAGCATACCGAATTTTAAATAGCTAAGGCGCCTAAGGAGCCCACCACGTTTTCCTTGAATTTAATTGTAACACACAGAGACAATGACAACAAAATTTTAGCGTAATCTGTCACCCCCCCCCACACACACACACACACACACATACACAAATACCCTTTATTAGCGGCATGGCAACAGTGTCGTTAAAATGATATCCAAAGTTAAAATTAAATATATCGCAGATGCACTGACCTCTAAGAGTTTTAATTAGAATTACGACTCCAATTCTGAAATCAAATAATGTACATAACAATACTCTGTTAATGCAAGACCATGCTCGAATCGGCACATTTTAACTCATGTTAATCAGATGCATCATTATGCTTGGATAGTTGGAGATGTGTGTTTTCTCACTCACTAACAAACATTTTCTCGTTACTCCCCCACACGTCGTGCTTCAGCCCGCCAGACATTGAACTATGAACTAGTACTAACTGTAAGTACCAAAGTATTTCCCTTGTGGATTTTCGCCTCCTGGCCCGGTGACTGGACAAGTCAGACGGCAAGATGAGACACGGAATGGACAATAAGCTTCACATCCAATGCACAGTTAGCGTTCGAGAACGAATTGAACTATGCAAGGGGGGGGGGTCCTATAAAATTAAATTAGGTGCCTTCAGACTGTGTCCAGACGTAGGACGGAATTAAGAACATGAACTAATCGTAGGTTACTGAACATATTATAGTTGGTTGTTTTTGTTGTTTTTTTTAATGAAAAAATAATAAAATACAATTTAAAAAACAACTGTGAAATACGTACTTAAATAAGTAATATTAAAATTCTTAAAACATTATTATGTTTCTTGTTATTGTACTGATGAAGGCATTAGCCGGAACGTCTACTGTCGTGTTACCGTATTTTATAAATAAAGCTAAAATGTATTGTTTTCATCGCACAATTAGTTTCTGTATATTGTATTTTATTTAAAAGCTTTAACGCAGTCCCATTCTATATGTTCAGTGTTGGGTTTCATGTGCCTCTACGGGGATCACTTATGACGACCAGGCGGGTAGTATTCAGAAATCCTGCGTGTCGTAATAAGGAATCGGGCGGCCCGCAGAACCCCTGGAGGACCAGATTAGGGACCACTATAGGGCCGGATAAAGTTCCCCTAGAGGGCAGGATTAAGGATCTTTGAAGGGCCGAATTTACAAAGTCTGGAGGTCCTCGTCGAACCCAAAGTCTGTAGTTTGAGGACCCCTAAATAAGAGCGTCGGGTATGAGGAACCCAGGGTAAATCGTGATATTGTGGGAGGAAAGAGAGACTTATTGAGACAATCGGAGTAAAACGGAGTGGAACAACTGTATATGAGGTAGAAAATATACATGGAGGGGGGAGGCGTGCGTGGAAATCTTTGGTAGCGAAGCTACTGACCCCATTAATTTTGACAGATGTATTCTTTCAGAAATAGTGACGGCACCATTGTATTTCACGACAACTCTGACACGAACTTGCGTAATGAGCGGATTCGGAACGAAGAAAAATACTATTGTATATGAAAGGCTGACGAATTTAGGATTAAATATGATAGGGAGGTCAGATTCTTTCGAGTCAGTGTACAGCATTCGTGAGGTTAATAAGCTGAGAAAAAATGGATGTGTCTATTATTAGACCCCCAGTCTGGCACGCAATTTCTACCATTCTTGGTTTTTCATTTTAAAAAATGGAAATTATTTGGTCTAATTTCCCATCCCCAGCCCACCCTAAAAATTATATGGAAGATCGTGAGAATTCTGCCTTACAAACGGGCAAAGGGGTGATTCGGCAAATATTCCATTAAAGCAACTAAGATTCAGATCCTGTACACCATTTATGAGAAAGTGCCTGACTTTTTTTTCCCTTTTTTAAAAGAAAGAAAAAACAAGAAGAGGAAAAAAATGAATATTTACTTATCAGATTAAATTAATATTAATATCGCTATCACAAATGCCCATAACCCACACCCTACACTTTCCCATTGAAAATATATTAAAAATAAGTTATCATAACTTTTTTCAACATCATTCTTTATGAGCATCTGGTTTTTAGTTACAATCTCACTTTAAACATTAAACATCCATCGGAACAATCAGACTTAATTTTGACGTAATCACTAGTTATCTTTGGTCCGAAAATCGCAAATGTTAGCGTTATAAGCCATAGACGCCATAAGGTCAAGGAATCTAAGTCAGCGAGGAGTTATATTTGTTTTGGGTCCAACAGCACCGTTTTGGCGGATCAGAAGAGTTAATGGCCACGGTGATTAAACACGGAACACTTAACGCGATCAACAAGACTCCGGAGTCCGGAATCATGTGTCATTGTATGATCGTTATTAATTTCAAATATACACTAAACCAACTAATTTAATGAGTCGAGTTTCAACATACCGGGTACACAGCGATAGAGCCATGTGCCGTACATTTGATTCTGAAGTTGAAGGTAGCTCGTGCTGCAATTATGAATTGTAAGTCTCAGCAATTATACTTTGGTAGCATAAAATAATTTAAGTCGGTGGAGTGTGCAGCGAGGTTGTGGTAGAATAACATGTTATATAATTAAACAACCCTTGAAAACTAAGTTGTTGACAATAAATCCCTTATATATGACACATAACTAAAAGTATTGATTATGTTAATATAATACGCCATGTTACATCGAGGGCTGATGTGAAACTCCAGTAATCCGTGGAGAGAGAGAGAGAGAGAGGAGAGAGAGAGAGAGAGAGAGAGAGAGAGAGACAAGAAGGTTAACAAACAAAAACTGATAGGTCTCTATATGCAGGGTGAAACACACACACACAAAAGCGGGATTTCTTTCTTTTTTTTTCAAGAATGCATTCGCACAGGAGGGCGGCATCTTTTTTAAAATGATAAATTCCATTAATGTTTCTTAAACGGCTTACTTTAAGGTTTGAACTACTATGAACTTTAAAAAACTCAGTAACTGTTGGTTTCATTTGATTTTTTTAAAAACTTCCCGTTTCTTTGTGTCACAGAATACAGAATATACAGGGTGTATATATATTTATATGTTTATATAT
>MUZC01004774.1:892856-904138 GCA_002072015.1 Radix auricularia
ATATATATATATATATCATTGGCATGGTGTATAAGGAGCTTACAACTGAACCACGCTAATTCAAATCATACAGAGGTAACATTTAGTGCATAGATATATCAGACGGACATGGGTAAAGTTATTTAGAAATATTAACAGCCGATAAAAGTGTCTTTATCCAACGTATCCATAACAAATCATCCTTTCTTTCCCTATGCTATAGTGTCCGCAGAGGTGGAAAAGTTTAGGGCATGCAATCAATTTTCAGTCATGTAACTGGGAAAGAGGGGTAGGATGAAAAAGTCATTATGTCTTGTACACTCAATAACCTGAACCATAATATTACTCTCTTATCTTAACTGTTATCATTCAAATGCAATTATTTTTAATTTCTTTTAAGAAGAAAAAGAAATCAAAAGCATTCAGACTTTGGAACATGTTCAGTTGGTTCTATGTTCCCTTACAGTACATTTTGGCGCATGTGAACTTCCAAAAATACGAATTTCGTTATCGTTTTATGAATTGTTTGTTTCTTTTAAACAAATCATTTTCGGAAACATCTAAACGTAATTCTAACGGTTTCTATTTATACACTGTAGTTGGTAAAATTTCAGTGGCCCACTGGCACAGAAGCATAAAACCGTATACAGCGTGGAACCGGTGAAAAACAAAGTGTCCAAGTTTGAAATCTTTCAAAATCCGAAAACTTTACTCATAAATTGTGCCTGAACCAAAATAAAGGAGCCCCTTAAAAGCTAAAGTCGAGAGAAATGACCACCCTCTACAAAACTCAGTTTACTACAAGCGGTGTTGGGGCGCGTCCAAACATTCGAAATGGGGAATTGGTCGTAAAGACTCCCACCACCCACACCATCCCCACACTTTTTCCATTCGTGCTATTGATTGGGCCATAATAAAGTTGCCTAGAAACAACTAGGGGCTTCCTATGTCTCAAAGAAAACACGGAAGGATGACGAGAAAAGAGGTCAAGCAGAAGAAGAAAATATAACATCTTCTGAGAAGAGGGTGTGGTCTATATTTTGGTGACTCGCTTCTGGCTTATTGAGATATCAATGGACCGACAGGGGACGCTGTAGTCTGTGTCGTGGGTCGGGGCGTCTTTAAAATCCGCTCTTTGTCCGACATGCGTTGAAATCAAGTGTAACAAAGTGCGAAATATAGTATTTTTAGTAAACTTTGACAAGAATTACAAAAAAGCTATTTTTGCCAGATATATATTTTAAAAAGGGGTATTTTAGGAGACTTTTAGTTGGCGTGAATAATGACCACGAAGTAGGTTTTAGAGCCCTAGTGACCCTATTGTTGCAAACTGAACTTCCAGATATGTTTTTAAAACTAGAAATTAGAAAGTTATGCCCATGGTACATTGGAGGTGAAAATTCGGAAATAAATAGTATTAAACGATAAGGTAAATCGACAAATTTCAATTGAAAATTTTCAGCTTAAACCAGCCTTCGGTGACTTTATTTATATAAATAAGACATACATCACCAGCCCGGTTTTTGTGTGTGTTTTTTAATGCTTTACAAGCCCTAATGTGAGTGGGTAATTTGGATTACTCTGTGCTAAGACTTGACTCTAACCTTTCCGTGGCATCATACGCACAGCCAGCCACGCAGAGACCAACAGATTGATAGTGTATACTTCATCTCTTAATAAGAGAGCACACAGCCGTAGAAATGTCAAATGAAATTGTGGGAACAAGAAGTAGACAAGCCGTCCGATCTAAAATTGGTGGAAATATTTGGAACGGGAGACTGAGTTTCTATTTGAGAAACGGGTTATGGGCTGCTTTGACGCAATGGATCCATAACTTAAACGACTTTTTTAGAGTTAACAAAAAGGATTAGGTGAAGATATGGGAGGAATACAAAGGGGAATTTAAAATACATAATTAGAATGATAGTGTTCCAACCACATGAATGGTAGCGCCCCCCCCCCCCCGGCCCAACGTTTAAGTTGGAACAAATTTGACTTCGTGCGTAGGAAGAGTATAACAATTAGTAATTATTATTTAAGTTTAAGAGAGAACTGTACATGTAGGGAATCCGGCTGGAAAGATCAGACTCCACAACCCTTGCTCTATCTCTGACCTCGCGTTTAATTGCTCGAAATCGTTCCGCAGGTCTGTGCCTTTCCCCATCTGAAAACCACTTCACCGCCCGATTCTTGTAAGCCATTTGCTTCTACTGACCCTAATTCTTTTTCTCCAGTTTGGCATTCGTTTTCGCCAACAATAAATACCACGTACTAAAATAATGTCCTTACAAAAATTGCTGACTGGGCCAAGCTAGTGCGATACTGGTATAACGAACCGCCAACCAAGCAACGCTCCACAGACAGAGCTGCGCGCTCCCATAGCCACATTGACGTATCCTTCACTGGTACATGCGAATTGATGACACGTTAGTCACAAACTAATCTCTGCATTTAGCACCAAGTGCGAGTTGTTTTTTTCCAACTCTTTAAGTCAAACTCTATGGTTTTTAATTTCAATTAGTAAGTTCTTCGTGGAAATGACTTGCCTTAAAAATAGTTCTTCTAATCGTTTATTTTCCACATCGACAAATTTTCGCCCATTAAGTCGGTTTTCATTACAAAAATTTAACCTTTAAGAAATTATTGCGGGGGGGGGGGGGGGGGGGACGACTGACAAAACTCAAAATTTCACGTCTAAAATTGTGTGACATTGCCTTAAATTTATTTGGAAGAATAAATGTTGTGGATTTTTTTTTTTAAATTGGAACAAAAACTTTCTTTGATATCCGTTTAATTGTAATCCTTCGGCTTTAAGTTCTTCAGTATCTCTTAAAAATACATTTTGCAAAATCAACTTTCGGATTTATTTTACAGGGCTGCTTCAATTATACTTTCTTAAAATTCTCCCTATAACATAAATGCTTGTGTTTGTTTACAACTTTTTTTTCTAAATTGTCCATTTTTTGTTATGTTATAAAAGCATTAGACTCATTAGTAGTATTTAAAAAAATATTTCTCTTTACGTTTATATTCTTTTTATATTTCAGCCAAAAAACATAGATTAACCATTTTAAAATTAGAAATGTTATGCAGGTTAAACCTGGAATATTTTCTTTTATGCAATATCTACCGGAACGTAACGTACAGTTGCAGACGCCAGCATTCATCACGAGACGGAAAGTAAAGTTTCGGGATTGGACTGAGAGGCAGACGCCAGCCCGCCTTGGTTAAAAATAGACTCGTCCTCTCTCCCGCCCAAGACAGTTACGCTGTGTTATAGGTCAGACGAGTTCACAAACTTTCAGAGGGGGGGTTTTTGTGGACTTATGACTTGCAAGGAATTCAACGGGGCGCTACTCTTCGCCACATACAAATCACGTCAGTTTTTAAGAGGAAAGCAAAAATACATATCAATGTAATTTATTTAAAAATAATCATTACAATTTTAAATTGATATATTTGCGCAATAATATTCAAGATTTAATCTCAATACATTTTTAGTTAAGAAATCAGTATCCTTTTCTACAAATATTATCAATATTTTACACACAAAAATTAATATCACTATTTCTACTATTTGAAATTTTATGGCATTTTATTTTACAAAATAATAAGTAAAACCTAATCTGGTCAGAAAAATAATAAGATTTTATTAAATAAATGTTTATTTTTAAAAAATAAACTTTTTAATGCCAGACATTTAAGAAAACTGACTTTTGAAAGAATGGACGGGACAATCAAATGTATCCTTCACCCCCACATTTATCCGAATGAGCTCGCCCATACTGTCAAGCAACACTCTTCAGTAGAGCCTATGCGGTAATCGGCATATGTAGGCTAGGCGGGGTAACGGGCCACCAAGCTACTATGACCTCACGACCTCGAGAGGAGTTCATTCTGGGTCAGCCTGCCTAGCTTCTCGGGACAGCCCGGGACAGAATACGAGCACGTTAGCGAGCGCTGGTCGAACTAGTCCGCCCATTGCCGACATGAAATTTTCGTGCACTGGACGTTCCGTATGGTTTTATGGGCAACTCAGAAGTTGAAAACGTAACAGTAAAATTTTCTACCTTTTTTTTTTTAAACTCTAAACACAAATGCCTTTTAATTTTGTAGTTCAGAAACAACTCAACTAATAAAAACCCACTAATCTAGCGACATAACTCCTGAAAAACAAGAGGAACGTTACGGGTTTCGTACAGTGGGAGAAGGGGGAGAAACGGTTAGGTCAGGTCACAACGCGTCAGACGAAGGAGTTTTCGGTTAGGTCACGAATTATTTCACCACAACGCAAGCGCGCCTTCCCAAGTTACCGGGTTTTGAATATATTCAAACTGGGGCCGGTCGCCTCCTCCCCCCTCCCCCGCAGACCAAGTTGATTTTCTAACACAAAACCGCAGACGGGCAGACGCAACTGTGGCTAGGCAACACGTAAGGTGGATGGATTGAGTAGACGTACCAGGCATACACTACAGTGCAAGGATATATACCATCACAACACGCGGGACGGCGTTTTTTTTCCTTGCTTACTTTCTGCCCGACGCTTCTTACCACAAATATATGCGGAGTGTCTGGTACTGCAGAAGAAATGGTTCCACGTGGTAATTTCATATAATTCATGGTGTTAACTGTATAATTTCAATGAGATTCAGATATATATTTTCTTGGCGTGATTTGTTACATTTCATTAATGATTAGTTAGTGATAATTACTCACTAAGAAAACTATAAATTCTTGCATACAGGATTGTATAATTCTTACAGTTACAGGAGTGTTGTGAATTTGTATAACTTCCTGTGAGTGAATTCGTAAATTGAAACCAGAATCAATAATTCGAAGGAGGTTGTTTTCCCATCAGTCTCAGTGGTTGATATTGAGAGTTGTTTAGCAAAAATTCACGGAGTGTGTTGTTGGCTTACGGTATACAGTACTCCACGTTACGTAACCGAGTGCCAGATTTGCCATCCCAACTACCAATGGAACATCAATGGCAGTGAGTTTGCTTTGCTACAAGCGCTCGCGCGTCTGTGTATGTTCGCGCCCCCCCCCCCCACTCCGATCCCCCTTTTTTTATTTTAATCATCAAACTTGTCACCCCCTCTCCCCTTTTTTCGCCACTTCCACTTTTGAACACTGGCTGAACTTGTCTTAACGATATGTTCGGGCATTTATTTAGTAGGTTATTTACAATATAATAAAGTTGTTTAATAATACCTGTTGTGATGGCTAATATAAATGCACGTATATATAAAGCATTGCCACACTGTGTATCCGGATTACCATTCATTATAGTTTAGGTGCAGCCACCTTTTCTACTTATGACTTATGTAAAGTAAAGGCGCAAGAAAAGGAAAATAAGTCGGATGTTTCATACTTTTGTTTTGTGGACAATTTACTTCATTATTTCGAGTTTGAGATTTTGTTCTTCTTATTTAGTTTATTTATGATGTGCTTTAACATTTGGTTTTTCGGGTTTCAACAAAGTTGAAATAATGTATACCTTTTTTTTCGAATGTGATTGTAGGAATCAATACTTCCTGTCCACTAAATACAAGTGTTCCGATTATTATAGTTATTTTAAAAAATAATAAAATAGTGTTTCTTTTCTCCTCAAACGTATTTCCAAACTGCTTACTTACATGCAGTTTTGTTACGCCACATTATTGGATCAAAGTTCTGTTTAACTAGGAACAAGACGCGATTATTCCAGCTATTGAAATTCAAATGGAGTGTGCAACCCGCCTGCCAGAATCCCATGATTCATAATACGGATAACTGAGGGCGTCGTACACGAGTGTGCATTCGTCAATTCTGTTAAGGTCCGAACTTTCCTAGGACTAACAAATTCGGATCACAGCCTTAAAAGGTTGGTTAACTTTATACGATCTCTTCGTGACCATAATCCAAACCCTTTCACTTTGACAGCCTTGGAGTGGGGAGGGGCGCTAGCCTTCATTAATATTAATATATTTCTATCTTGCAGTTACTTTAGTTACAATCAATGTTATCACCATTCTCGACATGGTATTTTTTCAATGATTGTTTTCGATTATATATATATATATATATATATATATATATAGAGAGAGAGAGAGAGAGAGAGAGAGAGAGATAATTTCAATAGTATTATCCGCCTCTTATAAAAATCCATAACTAACTGACTGTGGTAAAGAGTTTTATTAATATTATTTTATAATGTGTAACGTGTTTTCTCTGCTTTGAACAATTAACATAACACACTTGCCTTACAACTCAAAAATGATTATATTGGGGAGGGGGTGTAACATTTAACCCCGACCTTTCCTCTTACCTAATGATGATACTTTTGTATAATGAAAGTGAAATAATTGTCTCGTGAAACTTGTTTACCGTAAACTTTCATGATGCAACAAGTCATCTTTGAATAACTTAAACTAGTCAAAAGTCAAATAAGTCAAATGAAAACGGAACTGAACTACATTGGGTGAACTGTTACTATTGTAATTGTATTCAACGCGATATGATAATTTGGGGTTGTGACTTAAAAGGTACAGTACAGCATTTGAATTCAGTTTAATTCAGAAAAGGCTGAAGCAGATTATTGTTGCGATTAAATGTCTGACGCAGTCTTGATGAGGCTATATATTTTCTTTTAGATAAATAAAGTAGCCATTGTTTGTCTTTTTTTTTCTTTGGTCAAGAGCCTTAGTGTTAAACACTGGGGTAAATTTTTCACGGATGTCAAGTCTATTTTAAGACCTAGCTTCAACAAATTTCCTTGGGATTAGGCTTATTATGCTATTATATTTAAAAACTGAATATTTTTTCACCACTAATACCAATGGCATTTTTTTCAAAACATTCAATCATTAGTTCAAAGTGACTCGTTTAATTTGTGCTTCCTGAGTAAGCAGCACGTAAAAAGAATTGTCAGTTAACACACCAAAATACTAATAGTAGGGGATGTATGCAATACAGACCTAAAACAACGGTATTAATACAAACGTATGCATTTAATAATGGTGATTTCTGGAGCATTCTTTGACTAAGATTCCCGCGACGAGAAATGAGAAAGTAAAGCATATCGGATCGGCTTTCATAATGATGTGTTAAAAACAATCTGAGACTGGTGAAAACATTTTAAGATACCAAGTTAGCTAAGAAAATATATATAATGGACGGCTTACAGAAAGAAAAAAGGAAGGTTGTGGTGGTGGTGGTGGCAATCAGACGAGGGTGGAGTTGGGTGGAAGGGGGAGGGGGTACAGGGTAAGTCGAGAACTGTCTGGTAGACGGAGAGTTAAATACATCGTGTAATAGAAGCCGGTCTATTTGGTTATTCTCAAAGCTGCCGGCCCCCGTGTCGTGTCTCTTACAACACACGACCAGGCGGAGGGAAGGGACGTGGTCGGTGGTGGTGTGTGATGTAAGCGTCTGGGACTGAAACAAGTCCAGAGGGATAGGGGTTCGTCCCTAAACTAAGGTGCAGGCGATTGGGGGGACGGGGTTGGCTTGGGCTTGGGGAGTTGTATAGCTTAAGGGTATAGACTTAAATTGATGTGTCACTAGAGATGGAGCGGGGAGGGGCCTAAAACAACAGCCAACCAGAACCAAGATCTTCTAAATCTCTATCTATACAACAGGTTCTTGCCACCACCACTTTCCTTTAGTTTTAACCGTTTTTTTTTATTGGAGGGGGGAGAGAAGGGCTAGACTTGATACAAAAAAAAAAAAAAGGGAATAGTAACTTTATTAATATTTTTGCGATTGGCTGAACACATTGTCTTAGGAAGTGAATTATTCAAATTATTGAGTGTTCATAACTTTTTTGTTTACTTGAGGTGCAAGTTTTCTAGAGTCCCTGCAGACTACTCCCTCGCCACCTTCTATCCCGCCACCTTTTTTCCCCCAAGGATATCCATTTTATAATTAAATAATCACCATTAAAATTATGACTACTGGGCACATGTTGTAATACAATAAATTAACTTGCAATGAATTCAGTTCCGAATGGAGCAATCCTAATTACTGGGCCTAGTTGATTTTACTCTTTAAAAGTATTTCTTACTGAGTTTTGAGATATTTCCGTACTCAGTCGACACCTGTATATTTATATATTATAAACAAACATACAAAATATATGACTTTACTGTATGAAAATGATGGTTTAATCATATGGGTTCACACAATTGCTAGAAATTCTATTACGATAACCAAAAACTAAAAGCGTTTGCACATTCCTTTCACAAATGGGATTCCTTAATATTGTTTTGGGAACAGGATATGACCAATGTAGGACCTTAGTGTTGAAAACAGCACACAAAATAGATAATTTGTACTCCAGCAAATGCAAAAATAAAAATTATAATAATCAAATTTTAAGCACGAGATTTGTTAGTCTCTAAGACTATTTTGATTCCCTTACATTTATGGAAAATTGAACATTCCTTGCTTCATAGATTCATACCCCTTCCCCACCGAAATCAACTGAAAGCGAAAGAATAAAAATGAATTGCTTAGTCTCAAAAGACACTACAAATTGACCGCAACATTCGCCTAGTCTCTAACATTATCTGATAGCAGCACCCAATGCTAGTACTAGCCGATGTCTTGAGACACACACTCCGTGCCAGATGGTTACGTAATGACCACCCTTCAATTACTAGGGACACTGGCAGCGTTGTTCCCACTTTTGCCCCCACCCCACCACGACCAAATACACACGCACAGTGTTAGCAGATGTTCATAAAAGTGAGATCATGAGACCTGTCAATTTACTGAAACACGAACCCCTCTCATTAAGACTTCGCAATACTCGCCCCTGAAATTGGAATCGACGGCACGGACTGCCCAACACATACAGGAGGCCGAGGGATTCTCAAACAGACGAACGATATTCCATATACCTAATTTATTACATATTACATAGAGGCCTATCTTTTCTTTTAGTAACCTGGAGAGCATAGGAAACCATGACCAGTACAAGGATTACGGAGTAAAATGTAGTGTAATAAAGACTAACTTTTAAAAAAAAATTAAAACCTGTTTTAAGTAGCACTTCAGACTTCATGGCATTTTTTTAATCTAATGTATTTAGCTTCATTTCTACATTTAGTATCAACCTGATATGATTTTTCTAGGCCTAGATTAGATAACATATATACTCTGAATATCTAGAGATATTAGTAAGTTGCATATGACCATGATTCATTTCAATTTCTTTTTAAATAATAGCCATATGCCTTATGTTGATCACCCGTATGAAGGCAACTAGATTCCAATAAGCACACATGGACAAAATGTTATTTAAATCTTAGAGGATGTATTTCTTCTAACTGTGCTATAACTGAACTATCGTTTGTCTTTATTTGTGTAATAATAACCCAATTTTTACTGAAATGGGTATACGGATTTATTGCGATTACGTAGTAGATACCAACAAATGACAGTCGAATTAACGACACCCCACCCTCCAAACTCTTTGAGATATGGAGTTAATAAATAGTGGGTGTTAATTACTGTTAATGTCCCTACATGCCTACATGTTTGCTGTTTAGTCTTTTTGTTACTAAAGCTGATAGAAAACGATTCCAAATTTTAAATAAAATAATTCACAACAATTTTTTTTAAGTCTAAGGCTTTCGTTAGCAAAATGATCATTGAGAAGAGAATGAAGGTGGACCAGTGGCGTAGCTAGGGGGGGCGGTGGGGGCGGCCCGCCCCGGGCGGCACGCGTTTTAAGGGCGGCACTTGTGGGCATTTGAAAAGTACTGCCATTTCCGAAAAACCCCTTTTTCTTTTGAAAAGGGAAAGCCCGGGTGAAAGAAAAATATTCGTACTATCGAGTCTTAATTAACGGATTCGAAAAACATTTGTTTGATTACATACTGGTACTTATTACTAACAAATAATCGTTCAGTAATTTTAAATCGCTCAAAAGCAGTATCGATTTGTTTGGAAAATTAAGCGGTATACGTCACAGACACCGCTTAGAAAAGAAAACAACACACTCACACATACACACTCAAAACAAGACACACCACCACTGGGTTGAATATACTATTAATATCGCCACGACAGTTATTGCGTGGATTTTCGACATGCGCAGAATGATGCGTGAACAAGTACCTACACGGCATCGTGGTTCAAATTTTGTTGTTAAATTTCAGTGAGTAATTATCTTGCTGTTTCAGTTGTCAGAAAAATATTCTAGGGTAAGTTGGTTTGTTTTAAATTATTTTTTTTATTGCATTTAAGTAGCACACATAATTTGTGTTTTTCATTAATAATATTTTACCTATCCAATTAAAGTAATGTTTAAATAATTTGAATACGTCTATTTTATAGAAAATTATTAAATTAAGGTTTTTGTCAAGACTATGAAAATATTTCATTTTTTAAGGTAACATAGTGGCCGTTTATAAATGACGTCACACGATTTTGTCCGCTTTGTAACCATGCCCCTTCCCCACTCGTCACACTTTGTCATAAAAACTTAGAACCCCTCAGGTATGATGTTACAAACCCCCCCCCCCAAGCCTTATTTTCAAATTGAAAATAAGCAAGTTGTAAATTAATTATTTGTCATTTAAATACGTGTATAGTGTAATTCTAGACTAAAGTAGTGTAACTAAGTATGTCAATACTATTGAAAAAAGCTGTCCGGGTAACCGTCGAAATTTTCAAGTGGGTACGACGGATATCCGTTCCAAACATCGATCATTTTCGCGATCATGTCCACTATTCAAAACGCAATGCACCCTAGCAACCATCCATGCACCTCATTTTACAATGACTTGCCTCCCAACAGCACACTTTTGTTAACTTAAATGTACTTCAAACTTATGTTAATGCATTCGTCATACTCAAAAGAAAAGCGAATATTCAAGCACAATGTCAGCAACAATGACATAACGTCATGTCATGTTATTCAGGCCCAGCAGCTTGATTGATATTTATTGTCTCTAGGTAGTGGTAGTAATCAATGTTCCCTCTAAAGTTCGTTGGTCAGTGTGAAAAACACTCCAAAAAACAAAACAAACTACAACTCGTGTGCAAATTTGCAAATCACCCATCTTTTATGCAATCTTTTACAAAATTTCCTGCGCGCCCCAGCGCAATCACGCAGCTCTAAAGGAAACATTGGTAGAGTTGGAGGGATTCAATGAACCATCAGTTAAAATGGAAAAAATATGATTTGGGAAAATTCAGATGACGTGTTTCTATCTCTAGAGCAAGAAGTACGACGAGAAATGTTTTTATCAATAGATATAATTATAAAAGAAAATAAAACAACGCATGACCATGATTCATTTCAATTTCTT
>MUZC01004774.1:906784-950210 GCA_002072015.1 Radix auricularia
TATATATAAAATATTGACATTATGTTACGGTGAACCAAACTTCCTTCCAAACTTGGGAATTACAAAATGGAGCTTATCGAGTGTCGTGAGCCGGTGTAACTACCACTGTATAATACCGTTAGTTAGAGTCTTATACACCACCACAGCCCCCAAAAGCTCTCCTCCCTGACTGTGGTTATAAAACGCCACCGTGCAGTTTATTGTTATTAGTCACCAGGGAGGTACAATTACATTGTAGACCCGTCTCAGGGCACCACTAATGTAGCCGTGATCAATAATAGATTTACCAACGGACGGAGAAACCTTTAAGTTAAGAAAATGTGCACCGCATTGTACCACCTACTTTCTTTTGTTGAACCGCAAAGAAGACGTTAACCTAGAAGAAATTCATCCGTTCAAAAGATTTAACAAGCAGCTGGGAAAAAATAAAGGGTTAATGCTTTTGAGTCTTGAGCCTTTACAGTCCAGTTCTAAACACAAACTCAATACACAATAAAGTTAAGTCTCCAGCTTTGGTAAACTGGACTTAAAAGTATACACCTGAAGATAGCAAGTAAACAAAGGTATGATTTTTAAAAAATAATAATAAGTTCGAGGCTTTTCGAGGAGCAGCTCAGACACTAACATATCTAAATCTCTACACATCTCTCCAACTAAATCTCATACGTGACATGTGTTTTTATTTCTTAAGATTTATATGACAAAATTATGCCACATCCCGGTGCCCTACTTACGGCAAGTAAGCTTAGAGTTAGAGAAATAATGATTCACTGGGATATGATCTACTATAGCTATCTCATAACATTCATGTAAGTGAATATGGAATGATGAATATAGGCAGCTGGCAAGTGCCCATTCAAGAATTGAAATTTATTCGTCTCGTTTGTAGTCCCGTAGGGAGGCGGCTGTGCGAGACGGAAATCGAAATAATTTTGAACTACGGTTTATTTAAGGAACACGGTGGATTACATTACCACACACACGCACACAATGTGCTTCGGTGTATAGGGGAGTCTTGTGTGGCATGAGACTCGCAGCTATGAGAGATTTTGCGCATTATCTATCGCAAGGAAAACAGTTATATTGAAAGCTGTGAAAGACGTGACAGGCAACAGGAGCTAAATAAGGATATCAAGGCAAACCGAATGTTTAACTATGCGACTTAGCTATCAGTTTCTTAAAAACGATAAGTAAGTAAAGTTTAGATTTTTAAAAAGAAATATTAACAACCAAGTCAACCGCCAGGCATCGCACCGCTTTAACTTCAACTGATGCATGCACATACGAGTGACTGACTGCGCATGGGCAGGTTGAATAACTGCAGGACGTTGCTCCGGGTGGTTGATGGGTAGCGGGGAAAAATGGGGGGGGGGGGGGATCCAACAGTGGTCTCAACCGTAAAACCCGCGTAATGGTTTCAGTTGTGTCACGTGCATCTTTGTAGTACGGCGATGAGATCGATATCGTAACTGGGACACACGAGTGGGGGTAGCGGGGGCTGGGGAGCTGTACTGGTGATGGGATGGAGGCGTGTCTGCGAGATACCGGGTGGAAATTATAAGAGAACTGGTGAATGAAGGGATGCAGTAATGATAAGCGTAAAAAGTTTTTATTAAAGTAAAGATATAATCTTGTATTGAGCCGAGATAAGGAGATGTAAGGGGTTAGGGGAACGTGTAAGATTTATTGTACAGCTGTGCTATGATGAGTAAACAAAACAAACTTGTATTGCACGTAAGATACCAAGCCCAAGCATAATCAAAAGGGGGGAAAATATTGAGTCACGTCTATGCGCTTTTATCAAAACGCTGAGTTCATCACTGCATGTTGGCCTTGCATGCATCACACCTTTTAAAATACTGCAAGGCACTGATTCTTTAAAAATTTAAATTGCGTGTTATGAAATCTTTGCTAGTAATTCGTACTTCAAAGTAAATATATTTTAATGTTGGTAGTGAGTATAGCCTCGTCAAAACGACCCAATATGCGGCTGCATACGCGCTCGTCCACTTCCGGTTATTGCTATTCTTAGTAACATTGTTTATAAAATGATGTTTATAAAATTGAAGAGTTACAAGTATTCACTGCGCCTTTCATTGAACCTCCGATTCTATATGTGCATTCAAACAATCTCTAAAATCTATCACTAAACCTAACCCAAAACCCTAAAAACTATCACTAAACCTAACCCAACCCTAAATACTATCACTAAACCTAACCCAAACCATAAAAACTATCACTAAACCTAACCCAAACCCTAATAACTATCACTTAACGTAACCCTAAAGTCTATCCCTAAGCCTAACATCAAAACAAACCATTAAAAAAAAAAAATCTTATTCATAATCAATTCATGTAGTATTGTTTGAAAAAAAAATTTAAAAAAATAGGCATCAATAAGAAATCGAACCCCGGACCTGCGATGTAGCGTACTATCGTACTATCAATATGACCACACAGCCACACATTCATCAATGAAATTTTTAACGTTATAAAAAAATATTACTAAGAATAGCAATAACCGGAAGTGAACGAGCGTGTATGCAGCCGCATATTGGGTCGTTTTGACAAGGCTATACTCACTACCTTTAATGTTTATAAGTTAAGAAAAATGACTGATTAACGTTTTGTAAAAAGTCGGAAGTCATCGAAATTCAAAACTATTTTGTGCGTCAGATTCAATACTAAATGATGATAGATCTATATTCTAAGAGTTAGTTTATAAACAAACGACGCAAAAATAATCTCTTTTTTAATTTTTTAGTAAAAATAGAAATGAAGTAGCATTAGGAATTCTCTATCCGGTGCCAATTTTGTTGTGTCTGGTTGTCATGGGAACTGGTGTCACAACAGTCCCGAGGTCCTCGCGTCTGTTTTGGCATGGGGGCGCGTCAACAGACCCCCCTGGGATCGCTCCCTGTGTTGACTTACAAAGAGATGGCACAGTGGTAGCCATTTCAAAGATTTGACTTTAGGCAGGGTGGTCTGCCTGATGCACCCACTGATTTACTCAGCGTAGTACATAATCGTATACATACACTTAGTTAACATTACAATGGGGCGTGATTCAATGACCGCATGGAAGGTGTGAGTTACATTTTCAGGTGCTCGAAGTATTGTCACCCCTGATTTGATGCATAACAGTACAGGATGGGTATTTTAGTAACGAAAGTGTGGAAGGGCTTTTCCCACGGTAAAAAGTATAATATATATAAGCTTATATTTGACTTATTCAATTTGTGATCCAATATTTCAAAAGTTGGATTTTTAAATATAAAGGCTAAAGATGTAGCTAAGCCATACATTTTGTGGGATCTGAAAAGTTTCAAATAATATTAATAAACTTCTGATTGGTGCTATGCAGCTAAAACTCGACCAATAAATAAATACTTCTAAACTGGGTTTTATCTCTTGGGCTATTGCCTATCGCCAATGCAAGCGGTTCATTTTATATCGTTGATATCAAATTGAACTGTTTTGAACATACGGGCATATTACTGTAACATAACCTTCCATTGGGCTGCAGTCGACTTTCACTGCTGCTCAAATATAGATGTCATATCCTCAATCCTCGTGAATTTTTCATAGCCTGACATTTCAGAGCTCCCCCAGTCTAGGCGTGTTAGTCATACATTCATCTAGAAATGCATTAAATCTCTTCACAGTGTCTGGATTTTTCATATATTGTCTTCCTGCAACCCAGTTTCTCAGTAATGGTAAATCATTGTCACTGTTCGATGGGGACTAGCTATACAAAGAAAGCTTGAACGCACGACGCTCTTAACTTAAACAGGTGCGACTGCATATTAACTTAATTTATAAGTCAGAATTTAATCTAAACTTAACATACATTATAATGTCCAATAAATGCTTACAAAATATAAGCATTGTTGAAGCAAGCCTTAAAAATAACTTTTTAACTCCCTCACAACAAACCTTAAACCCCCACCCAGAGTTTCTCGGCCAACCATTTCTACCCCACCCACATTTTTAAACAACCGTTAGACTAACCAAGCACGTGTAAGATTTTTGTTAACTACATTCTGCACCCCCCTAAAAAACTAATCAGCAATTTAGCATCGTTGAGAAATCTAATGGATTAGCATTTATTTGAAATATAAATATATTTGCAAAAATGCCAATAAATTGATATTGGAATAATTTTTTTTAAAGTCGTTTAAATCAGAGATATTCATGATCACCATAACTACTTTATGTCTTCAAGCATCCCCTACAAAGCAATAGGTCCTGTTGAAAATCATATGTGCCCGATTGGAAATCGAGTGATGCAAGCGGCCCGTGTATGAGAACTCCGCGGTCCTGGCAGCCACGACGATCTATGACTTGATAAATAGCCGCAAACGCCTATTCGCTGGCCCTCACAAAGTCACCGACTAACTGAGTACTACAATGGTAGATATTATCACTGGCGAGGCGGACTTTGTGCTACAGAAATGACGGCTGATTGATGAAATTAATATCACAATAGCTTCAGCTACTTTCTATTGCCGTAAATCACTCGGTGGCGACGGGGAGACAATTGGTCAAATCTGATAGAGTAGTTTTTATTCACTCCGTCTGCTACCATTACCAAACCCAATGAGATGGGGGATAATGGGGCGGCGTCTGACCTCTGGCCTTTGTTGTTGTCTTTTTATTGGCCATTCATGTATTAACTACGGGTGACTTTCTTCATTTATTTCACCGTGGGCACGAAAAGAGCTCAAGAATTGTAGTTCAATCATATTTTATAATAATTATTTTAAATTAAGTTTTCAATGAATGAGTTCAAGAAGAGAAACACATATTGACATAAATAACATAAAGTGATGCTATTTTATAACTAATTATGAGTATTTGTAATCACGCCTTGTGATTGTTTTGGGTAGTTGACCTCAAAAATTTTCCTATGAATTTTGACAAAACGTATAGCGTACACCCGCTGTCCTTGTAGACCATTTCGATAAACGAACCGTGTTTCTACTAAACCTAACTACACATTACATATCATTAACCATAGTCTGTCCATAAATTTCCGAAATTTTACTCTATACAAATCCAACTCGAGTCAGGCAACTTAATCAGAAGTCTAAAAACACAAAGTCTATGAAAGAATATCCCTTCTAAAATATCGCCGCCCTAACGACGCAGCTGAGTAGGAGGAGTCCTAATCTTACACACAGAAAACACTAATATATTGGCCCCCTGGTGATCATTATGACGGGAGACATGGTACGCCTCGTGTGTGTAGGACTGAATGGTACCGCTGTCAGGGGACGTCTCGTATGGCCTACGGTCAAGCAAAAATATGGGACGAATGGTTGGTTTGGGGGAGCTGTTTGGCCGGCCTTCGTGTTTGTTCATGGTTCTGAAAGGTTTGGTGAAGGTGGGGGGGATTGGTCTCTAGTCGCTGACATCCGATGACCATGTAACCTATATAAAGATATATCTGCATTGACTGATTATATTGATCATCTGATCCACTAGCGGGCTACATAATATAGGTGTTTGAACAACGACATAAGAGTTGCAAGAAAATGATGAGTTTACTGTTTTGTCATTCGACCAAGTGGTAACAGATAAAGTATTGTCAGTGAGAGACTGAACAAATTAATGGAAATTGCGTGGTTTTAGGGGCGTTGTGAAATATATTTTAAAGACGTGTATTTTTTTATAGTGGTGTCCATTAAAAAATACGACTTTTTAAAAAATGTAATGTTAAGTTATATTTTTAAAATCTTTAACGGGAGTAATAATTTAAACTGAAGAAATATCGTGATATTTATATTAATGACTTCGAACCCCTCGAAATAACAATGTGACTATTTCTTCATAATTCTTTACTGTAAATATTGCCCCGCGTACCTCGGACACAAGTTGAGCCCCAACGCGCCTGTGATCCGACAAGGCGCCTGCGACTCCATGTAATGCATTATATAGAATTGGACTGCAATAAAGCTTACTACTTACTGACATTTAATATGCGAGGAATACACATGATAAGATATATATATATAAACTGATTGATTCCATATTCAGTACTATGCTCCACCTTCCTCTAATCTTTTTTTTCTATTTAATTTGTAGTGTAAGGCAAATATCATGTAAATTTAATTTAAATACTTAACGTTTATTAATTTGTATTGTTGAAGCCACTTGCTGAAACATCTAAATATGTATTTGTCCATTAATAAAACTTTGCATTTATCATTTCAATCACACAAATCGTTAGTTTACCTTGTATTTTACTCCCTTTAATGTAAACTGCAATGATACGTATTTGAGGAGGTAAATGGGCTCACCTAAACACTTTTTTTATATTTTTTAATAAAGAAATCGGCCCACCCCACCTCCAACGATTAGCGCTTTTTGAAAAATATGACACTACTATGAAAGAATATAAACACATGAACATCTCAAAAATATTAAATAATCGCTGTCACTTCTTATGTTATTTCCTTGCGACATGATTTTTACAATTAAATCCGTGTCTAATAAATTAGTAAATTAGTAGCGGGAGAATCATTTAACGATGCTACGATGAACTAAATTTAATAATAAATGGGTGGAGGGGTAGAGAGTAAAGTGAGCAGTTTATTAAAAAAAAATCTGGGCATAAGAAATTATTACTTTCCTCTAAACGCCCTTTCATTGTATTACACTTTGCTGCCAAGTGTTCAAAGTAGGGCTGTTATCGATTAATTTAAAATTAATCGTTAACTTTTGAAAAATTACTGAATAATTAATCGATAATTTTGATTAAAGCTAAAAATAAGATGTATGACGTCATTAAACTGAAAATTTCAAGGGAAGTAACAAAAACAGGCAATTCACATTTTTATGATATAGATATAAGTAGTTCAATATAATGTCAATGAATTTGAATTAAGTTATTGTTGATTAAGTAAAAACAATGTTTAATTTTTTATATCATTTTCCTTATAAAACAGATTATTTTAAAGTTAACACTTTAAAAATCTTTTTTTTTTAATGAAGAAGTTTGTACGTAAAAAAGCAACTATTTTTTTTATTAATAATAATTGATTATATAATGAAAAATCGATAGCATGATTAAATAGATTTTCCACAATTTTAATAGCTATTTTATCGATTAAAATAATTTTAATCGATAATTTTTTTACCGATTAATCGAGAAATTAATCTATAATTTCCGCAGCCCTGTTTCCACCAATACGTGTGTAGACATTTTGATTATATTCTTCAGGTTTTCCCCAACATCTTGGTATACTATTTTCTCAAATCAACCATAAAAAGACTTGCGTGGTTTTACGTAGGCCGTCAGCCATCTGACGAGCAAGTTGGTCAGGGTNTATATAAAACTGAAACTTGCATTCTAATAACAGGTTAGACTGGTAGCTTATCGCGCCGGCCAGGTTGCCTGTAATTAGGCCCCGTCCCAGATGCTGTCATGTAGGTAACACGAACTAAGACGATCACCTCGGGGCTGGCAGAGGGCCATCGATTAGGACAGTGGTTCAACATACCCGGCGTAGGAGTGAGATCGTCAGGCATGCGGGAATACATGGGGCGAAAAAACGTTTGCATTATGGTGGAATTTATTGTCAATTTCTCGCCAAAAAAACGCTGCTGAACGACTCGTTCAATTACAAGACAAAAAAAATGTTGTTTTTTTAAATTGATGACTTCTTCACATAAAAAGAAAAGATTTGGGGGGGGGGATTTTACTCAAATAAGAATAGATATTATTTAAATGTCGGGCTCACTTTTTTCAAAAGAATTTTATCGCTCAAAAAATTGATCTTGTCGGCATTTTCTGGACCCACAAGCCGATAAACCATTCTGTCTTTTAAAACATTAAAATGCTTTCCAAAGATATTAATACGGTGCAACCCACTATAGGGATCCGCCACTAATCAAAGAGAGAGACAGAGAACAAACACTTTATCTCCAAATCGCATCTAAAATTGCTTTCGTCGAGTGTTTGATCGTGTCTAGTACTTAACTCCTAATTGACATGGGATGAGGAAGCTCAGCGAGTACATTTACGCCCCTTATGCAATGAGCCAGATAGAGCCACTCCATCTGGTGGTGGGGTTACCTGAGATATGAACAGAATGTCTATCGCAAGATTTACACCAAACGTTAGCAGACGATGAATCACGCATTAAGTAGTTGAGGGATGTGAGTGAATGTGTTTGGGGGCAAGAAAAAATATATATCAGATTTATGTTTTATTCAATATTCCTTCCAGCGGTGAGTGAGTGTGTGAGCGCTCGTAATTGTTGTGGGGTTTGGACTATTGTGCACACACAGCTGTGCTCTCTGCGTTACATCTATACCTGATACTATCGTATGAGATTCCAAGTCGTGCAATAAAATTATATCCAGCGGTTGCTTCTATTATTACGACTAACAAACACACACTAATCAGGTAGATATTTATGTGCCTAAGTTAATATGGCATTGTCACATTCTTTGGAATTTTTAAAATTATTTTTTGTATAATGAGTGTGGCAAAAGTCACATAGTCTAGTAGTATATAAATAAATACAAATAACCTCAAAACATCTGGTTTCAAAAAAATTACAATACGAATAACCAGCAGGTGGTCTAGTGATTATAAGTATGAATCAATCTTGTTACTGCAACCATTTACCACTAAAGGGTTTCAAACAATGCGGTACAGCTCATCCTCTCGATTTATATACATGTATACAGAGTTTTTTCAATGTCTGTATCTGTAATGTGTACTTGTCTTTACATAAGGCGTCAGACTTATGTATGGGGCGTTGTATTATATTCCCTAATCAGACCGCACCGTCTGTGTCTGGGCGGTTGCCTGGGGCAACGCGAAGACGGTAGCTTCGGGTGTTAACCGCAGGACTCGGGAGAAATAAGGCGGCTCATGTAGGGACGTATTTGTTTGGGTTGAATTTCTTTGTTTATTTTGGAGGGTGTTCGAAATATCAGTATCAAAAAATTATTGATAGAGGACCAAAATAAAAAAATAATAATGTGATATAGATATCAGTTCATTAAAAAAAAATACTCCAAAATTTGAAGAAAAAACAAAAACATTACACAGAACTCACAACTATACAGGCACAAGGTCTGTAGATAGGACGCAATAATCTTCTACACAGGAGCACCTGTAATATTTAGAATTTTAAAAAAATATATCTTAACATCTATTGTGTTATTCTCTCCACATGTATGTTCATATTTGGGATTTTATTTCTTCCCTCTAGTAGCTCCACTCACTGGTAATTAATGCCGTCCTCTGCTCAACATTAATGTAGACCAGCAAGCCACGGGGTGGTGGAGTCGCTAGGGCCAAGAGCAGACATCAGTGGTATTGTAACGTTGACCCTGGTGAATAATTGAGGCGCTCTAATTTGAAAGCGCTACTTGCTATGTAATTGCTGTTGTTATAAATTTCTGCTCAAATCTGGTCGATCGATAATAAACATTTTTATTAAAGACTGGAAACTAAAAATAGCGGTATGTGTTTAATGTCATGACCAAGAGATGGCTACACTATCAGTACATTTCATAGTCTCTTAATTAATGTACACAACATGAATGTCTCCCAGATGATGCATTCATTTGATGAAATTAATCACAAAGGTTCGGTTGGGTATACCCACTATTCGACCCCCTCATACAGTGATGTTTTTCCTCAGGTCATTTTCTCTCCAGACTTAGAGCTGAATTCTTTAATCCCCCGCGACTTGTTTTATTTTTAAGCTGTATATCTAACCGAATCTTTCTGATAAAACTCTAGAATATTAGTCCTTTGGGGAATTCTCCAGGCTACGGACAGCGGCTTGTTCTGTAAAAATACAATTATTCTTTTTCGGTGTACAAAAAAACACGATAAGGAAAAAACCCGTACTTGACGCGTCGGGGCAACCTGTCTCAATGACCTATGACTTCCTATTGCCGAGGGTAAGAAGGTTATAAAACGATTTACATGGAAAATGATCACCCCATTTCTTTAAAAGTGACACGAAGTAAGAGCAGCGAATACATTTATTGTAAAAATTTAAGTAGGAAAGCCTTTAATAGTTTTGTTCAGTATTGAAATCCTCAATAAGAATTAAGGCCCTAGTGAATTTTTTTTAAAGTTCCTTTGTTAAGTGACAACAAAGAGTAATTATTAATTCATTTCATTGTATTATAGCTTAGCACTGCAATTTTTTATTTTGTTTTGTATTATTTTATAGTCTCTTCAATGGAGATATATAAAAAGCCTCGTAAAAAATTTGCTTATCTTATTGTCTAGACGTCTACACATTTAAATGAAGGCTATTCAAATCACTCTTGGTTTTGAATGATCCGTCTGGTGCAGGGGTCGATCCGCATAAAATAACATTAACAGAGGCAACTTTTACAAACTAAAAAAAAAAAAAAAATCAATAATCTCTTTAGACCTATTCTTATTTTCTCCATTTGTTGTTCAGAAGTTACATCTAAGATAGGTTCATGTGACTAGTGTTAGCACCCAGTGACACGTTTTTAAAGAAGCACGCATGATACCCAAACCCAAATGATACATTTGATCAAAGCAAAAAATTCAGTGTTAGTTACTTTACAACTAAGCCCGACAACATACTGACCACATAATCTCTAGAAATTAATTAACACCAATTTCGTGTATGTACCTAAAAATTAAACAATAAAAATAAATATATCTAGGATGAGGGTTACATGCCTTCCGGTAAGATGTTTTGAGGATATTGGTGAAGCTATTTGTTACTGATCCCAAAAAAGGGCAATCCAATATTTAACGCAAGCATTTTTAATGAGGTAATCATGTGATTAAAGGTAATAAGCTGACATGTGCACATAAAATATCTGGATGGTGGGGTCCAAAAGGTTTATCTACAGAGATAGTGTACAATCGGATACACAACAAATTTGTCAATATGTTGTTTTCTGTATTTTTCCATGCAACATTATATTATAAATATAATGTTGCATGGGTCTCTGCTACCCCCTTCATCATCAGGCTACGCCACTGCAGCAGTCTATGACCTAAATATATCAAATAGCCATTAATTGTTGCCAAATGCTAGCCTGTGCGCAAGTTTTGAATACAAATGCAATCGTTTTTTTTTTTTTTTTTTTTTTTTTTTTTTAGTTTTGTATATCAAGGCCATAATATAGATGAGGGAAAAAATTATAATGGTGTTAAGTAACTGCAAAAAGATAACAAAAACAAAACAAAAACACCGCAAAACTCGCGAAATTACTGCCACAAGTATCGATCTTGTGTGTGAGGGTGATAGAGTGGAAGATGTGGGAGACATTGGGCAAGTAGGGGTGGGGGGTGACGACGCGGAGAGTGCGAAAAAAAGCTCGGATCCATGAAAAGAAGAGATCTGAAAAAGTCAATGACCCAGTTTAAAAATAGACTGCAGTCTGCTTACGTAGCTCTAGTTGCAAGCCATGGGAGGTGGGGTCTGGGGAGGTGGATCATTGGAGGTTACAACAGAAAAATGTGTACAAGTGGTTGGATGTTTGCAGTGTTCACCATTATAACATCGCCTAATGTTAACAGTATATTATTAAGCTTAGATAGAGTTAGTATAATAAACATTTTTTAATAGTTAGAATTGTTGGTAACATTTTAAGTATTGTACAATTTACTGACAGCATTGAAGAAAAATGTTGTTGAAAAAAAAATATATTGTTTTAAAGAAGAAAAAAAAAGAGAGTTTTTACAACATGAGTATTCTTTGAATGTAGATTCGTTTATAGCAAGCAGCAAGCAATTAACATTTAAGGTCGTAACCCTTAAAAGTTTGGTATTATTGTTAGTAATTATTGTCGTTATTAAAAGCATATCATATATGATGCACACATAAAGGCATCTTTTTAGAAAAGTATATAAGTATAAACTAACTTCGACTGTTCCATTAAAAGGAAAGCGGTCTACAATCAGTCATCAGTCCCACCGCAAAACAATGTTGTTTTTTTTTAGATAAAGTCTTGCAGCTAGTTCAACTATTCTCTGACTTATTTCTATTATGTTCAATATATCTTTTCAAAGTAAAGCACCGGGAGTTAACGGCAGAAACTCGCCACACAAAACACGTATGTGCACTATGGACAGGTGGGGGGGGGTGTCATTTTTTAGGCAGTAAATTGTATCTTTAAAAAATAAGAAAATTTCGCCTTGCTAGACTAGTTAGCCACTAGATTCTTCATACTATTGTGTTGTGTTTTTATTTTGTTGGTTTCTTTTTTTTTTAATCTCTCGTAGGTATGTATGATTGTTACATGTAGTGATTGTTCAATTAGATAAAAGATAGATTGATTACTTACATAGGTTCTTCAATTGTGCAAATGTTAGATTATTACATGCAGTTGTTCTTCGCGGTCAAAATCTTAAAGTATGGTAAGCATACGACGTTAGGATTAAATGTTCTGGAAGTTCAAATCATGCAAATACTGGCGGTTTTCAATTAAACTCTTAAATCACAATGACATGTATTTTGTCAATCTATGTTTTCAATACTGACCAGTGGCATTTTCCCAAACAGGGCATTCCACCGACTATAGTAGTGAAACAAAGGATATGTTTTTCTTGCATCTCTACTTTGTAAATGAAAATGTTAATGGTAGTTAATACACAATGCACTTCTCTCTCCCTCTCCATCTATGTCATACCCCCTCTCTCACTCATTTTCCTCTTTCTCGACAGTTCTATCTGCCTTGTCTCTTTAGCTTTCTATTCTCTCTGTTTCTCTCTTTCTCTCTCGTTGTACTCCTTTCCCTCTAAAGCGTTATGCCCATGTGTCTCACACTCAGTAAATTTATCTCCACACATGCACACAGTTCAATGTTCCAATCTACCGTTTTACGAGCTGGGATTAACGTCTTAAGTCCCGCTAGGGTTCATTTTTTTTTTAAAAAGAGTTCTATTCATCGCACTATGGTAGCTAGGCCAGCAGGTGAAAGGTCAGGGCATCTTTTAGACTTTAGTAGGTACGGCGCTACTTAAGGTCATTGACCTGAGAGTATGCGTTACTGGGAGGGGGCGGAGGGGCTACAACTTCATGTCATACAATAGATATAAAAAATAGAATAGTCATCAGGGGAATTATAGTAGTTTGAGTGGATATCAGAGGAACTCTCCAACATCAAGCACTAGTTACAATATTGTATCAAAATAATTTTTTTCATAAAGGTTAACATGCAAATTAATTAATCCCGAGTCAACTATTGAGAGACTTACTTGTATTTTGTATTCATATTTTGTGTCGTCAATTTATTTTTAATTTAACAATTCAAGACAGGCATGTTTACATTACATCAGGCAACACACTTTGTGTATAAAACATTTCATCGTTCTTGATACCCATCAAATCTTTCTAATAACACGAACAATTTAAAACATTTGATCCAAGTTAGTTAGTGATGAATTATGGGATGGGGAGGTTGTGTGACATTATTATGTTATATATATTCCGGACAGTTGTGGTAGTAGTAAGATTGATATTATCAGTGTTCATTTGAAACTATTTATAATTACTTATTACGAAAGGATTCTTATATCCTTAGTATCTTACGTTAAATATCTCGCTTCCCCAATGATTAAAATCAAAGTATTGAAAAGCGATCGCTAATCCAGATCACAAAGAATACTAATATAATACTGATTAGAAAAATTAAAAATCATCAAGAACAACAAAAACAACAACAAAAAACCACCCCACCTTACCATTAATATAAACCCTTTCGAAATGTATGTGCAACTACTCAAGTTAAATGCTTATGACATCCAAGCTAAAGCGCAGTGCAAAAAAAAGTAGGGTGAGTTTTTTATTTTTTTTTTAATCGATCGATGGCTGGGTCATTTACAAACAATCAATTTATCGACTTTCCAATGACATCAGTTTACTTTGTACCCGCGGGGAAGGGTGGGGGGGTCAATTTTAACAAATCCCGAAAGGTTTGTATAAAAGATAAGTCAATTTGTCCACCCCCCCCCCAAACAATCCCTTTTGATCTTCTTACCTATTTGTGTAATCATACAAGATGAATAATCTGTCTGTCTGTGATAGGGAAAGTCATAAACTATTTGGCAATGCAAAACATGAGGCTGATGGGAAGGAGAGAAGGAAGAAGAAGACTGATGATAACTTATAACTAGGGCTGGCACTGATTGAAAAATTGAGTGCGATTAATCGAGACAAGTTTAATCGATTAATTTTTTTAAAACGCATGTATAGATCTCTTTATATCAGGATTCATTATTTCAAGTAATCGATTAAGTCGCGTGACGTAACAGCAAATTCGTTTTGCTATGCAAAAAATAAGGAAGAAAAACCTTTTTGTTTACATATGCACATGTACATAATTAGTAATAACACGAGAGAAAAGTATGTAAGTAACAAAAAATATAAATTATTAATAAATTGGAGGGAAAAAATGAAAATTTTCTTACATTTTACTGGAATATTAATTGATCAAATTAATTTGAATCAATAAAATTTTTAACGAATAATCGGTTCATTGATTGTTAATTTCTGCAGCCCATTTTTTAACATAAAAATTTAGTCATAATCATAATCAGGGTCATTTTAGATGAGCTTTTTTAACATAAAAAGTTAGTTATAGTTTTGAATATTCGTATTGAAAACTGAATCACTTAATATTTATTTGGTCATAAAGTTGGTCTTCATTTGTATATTGCCTTTCCGTATGTATTTTTACCGTAACCTACGTTGTGCATGATTTTCATTCCATCCATTAACAGTCAGAGGGGGTGGTGTGGGGGAGGCGGAATCCAATAATAATAAGAGCACGGTTCGTTACTTTCTGCCAGGTAGGCAGAAACGTCATCACGTCCCCAGCCCCTTGACCCCCCCTCCCCGGGGCCACAATACACCGTCGGACGATCGATACTTTCTGTCTCGCGCCGCCGACTCTAACGCAGGCTAATGTATTCATGTCTTTGAACTGGTCAGCCGGGACGCGGAGAGACATCACGTGCAGAAAGAACTCATAGAAAGCAAATATATCGTTAATGCAAAACATGAGCTCCTATCACAATTAAAATTTCAAAAAATAAACAGTGGGTGGGATTTAATTTTAACTTTATTAGTGCTAGGGGGAAAACTATAAGTACATACATATTTGTTTAAACACAACCAGCCCAGCCACATCCCGTCTCCATCACAACCGCCACGCTCTGAACCACTTCAAAGCTCGCAGGTCAATATGCGACCTAATTATTTTCATCCTTTCTCATTTCCATTAGCATACTTCATTAACCAATGCATAAAAACCACTCGAGCACGCCGCGTCTAGGTTTGAGGTCTGATAGAATATGGCACAAAAAGGAAAAAGTAAGCCGATGAAATTTATTTTCTCCAAAATTCTGAAGAATTTTTTTTTTTTGAAATTGAAATGTTTGCGACAAGGGTAATTATATACTTAATATGGAGATACAGTATTTGTTGTCATTTTGTTAATCCGAATGAAAAATGTATTATTCGTTTTTAGCCATGCAAAACATACCCGCGAGTCCTTAAAAAAATGTATTTGCAACTCAAGTAAGCGGGAAGAAGCAGGTTGGAAGCAGATGGACCAAATGATTATAGAAATGCCCAAGAATATAGCACATATACGATTTCCTAATCTAGTTGCTCCCGAATGCATCAGTAAGGCATGTTATTTCTATTGGTAAGGTCTTCGATCAAACCAAGATCACGCCTTTCCAGCAGCGTTTGCGATTCAGTGGAGGGGGGGGGGACCTTCATATCAATAGGACTATTCAATTGAAAACCGTCACCGAGGAACTGCCTTAACAATAGTTAGAATCCCTTGAGCTACTGACCTTTTAAAAAATCATAAATAACACTATTTCCATTCTCTTTGTACATGAATATTATGAATATTTTTTAATGCGTTCATTTATTTGCGTGTTGTTATTGTTGATGGTTTTTTTTACTTAAGCTTAATATAAGAAAAAAAAAGAAAATGTGAACTTATAAGTGTGCAAGTTTAAGGTCCCCCAAGAAATTTAGGTTTTACGGTATCCATAAAAACCAATCCAATCGTGACCGCATGACGTCACGATTGAAACACCTCGTCCCACTGACACAATTTCCAAGTCCGCCGTCTGCAACTGCAAGCAGACGAAGCGGGACCCAAGCCTAGCATTCAGGAGAGTGAGAGGGGATGGGGGGAAGGGTCTACCAGGCACATGACAATACCAGTCTCGTAATTATTGAGTGCGGTGGTTGTCTTGTAAAACTTTGGCGGGAAATATATAGATAACAAAATATTTTTATACAATATTTGAAACTGGCGTCAGAGAGTGGAAAGAACAATTCATGGTGGAGTTTTCAACAGTAATTATTTGACCTTTTCGGAATACAAATTTGGTTTACAATATTCCATTTTCAGCAGAAGAGTTTTGAATTTTAAAAAAATAATCGAAAAAGGTAGCTGAAATTGATGAAATGAATAAAGGCGTGCTGCAACTGAAGTTTCTGGATATTGTTTGGACGACAAGAAAGTGACATCTGATTCTGACCAAAGAGAGGTGATAACCTGACCGCTGCCCTCAGCTTCCCTATGCTTATGACGGCACGGTCGGTGATGTGAGACCAGAGCTTGGGCTGGAGAAAGTATAATTCCCGGTCGTCTGGTGTCGCGCCTGGTGCAGCCCCCCAGTCGATGGTGCATTCAACCCGAAACATCTGACAATCGATGTGACGAATTTCTAAGCAGCCACCGCAATTAGACCCACCCGGCATTACGTACTGTAGTGTTACAGGCCGTGCTTACGAAGTCTCTTGTGTGGAAGGCTTATCGTATGTGGGTCTTGTGCTACAGGCTCAGTTATGTGGTTTTGACGTAGAATCTCAATAATGGTCACATTTGTTGCAAAGGTGAAAGTTTTATGTTTCTGTAGACTGAGGAAATAGCTTTTGACACAGTAGTTTCTCAAATGATGAGAGCAAAGGCTTCAATATTCCGACTGGATTAAAAGGTATTTCTTTGGAGGCATTCTTATATATGATCATCCATAGACCATCACATCATCACATCATCAAACTGACTTACATTTTCAGGACGCTTTCGCTATATACAAGGTATGGAACTTACCACGTTATTAACCACAGAAATTTTAACTTCTGACTCGGAAAGTAGCCTACTCGTTTTTTTTTAATCGACTGTTAACGGGCTGAGAATGTGGGGTTCAGTGACGCCCTATTTATGCACCTCTTTGATGTTGACACGTTCAGTTTAGATTCAATCAATAATTGACATTGACAGAGTTATCGTCAGAAGATGAGATCAATGGGTTTGTCAGAAGTCAGGGAACTCTGATCAATGTTGCAAATAGCTTTATATCAAGACTTGTAACGTACACATCTGGATCCTTTTCAAAACAGGGAATCGGCGGTTTTAAGAAATAGTACGCCATTAACATAACCAACTACCAAGTGATTTATAAAGACTTTATTGTAAAATGGATTTCAGCAGTTGGACTTTTTATTAAGTGGGTTTATTCTATACTCCATTGAACGTGTTATAACTTTTTGTTGATGGGCATAAACTAAGGGCGGAAAACAATAAGTAAGACTGCGGGGATTTAGAAGAGTCCCATACACAGGCATTGTAATCGCCATCGTGTCTGTAAGTATAGCCTAACACTAACATGAGCCGATAAAATAACATCATCCGGCTATCCATGTAGTAATGTTTGTAAAACTGGTCAACAAAACCCGTTACCAGAAGTACATCTATAGCTAAGTCCATAAACTATCGTTCAGGGATGTCCTAACTTCTTAGTGTTCGCGAGCCAAGAGCAGTATTTTTTTTTATCCTTTACATTAGATATATCGCCAAACAGCACTACGACTGCTTTGGTTTTTTAAGTCTTTACAACCACCACTTTTTTTTTATTACACTTTATGAGCGCTAATTTTTCTCTCGACTCCTATGTGTAAATCTGTCCGAAAATATATTTCTTTAATTAAGCCAAAAGTATGAGTTCTTTCTTTTTTTAAATTTAGAAATTCTTATCTGGAATCGAATTCCATCGAGGAAGCTAATTACTTTTACTTATCTAATTTTAAAAAAATAATAATAATCATATCCAAAAATCCACTTTAAACGGCGAATCTAGAAGAAACGGTATGCAGAAATACTCTACATTGAAATCACGCTTGTAATTTTGACGATTGCCGTTCCATATGTCATGTGTAATCAGGTAGACTACTTTTGAAAGACCATTTAATATCCACATCTCTCCTCAGAGCTTTAAGTAAAAAATTTAATTTGTTTCAAGGAAGACGGACATTCAAACAAACAAAAAATCCCCGTTTAGTTGCTCTTGGGCAACGATAATTGCCATGTCAGCAGAAACCACTCAGCTACACAGGTCGTTATATCATCTAAACTCCGAAAGTTGATAAAACACGGAGCACGGCCCAGGCACGCCTTTTATTTGCCAATAAACCTATGTACACGGTACTCTGTCGCGTACACACTTAGGATGCCCGCCCCCATCCCGTGTGGCATCCGAGGAAGCACCCCGGCGCAGTAATATGTTGTACAAATCTGGTCTACCGACGGGCGTTCATTATTTATTGCCTCACGGCTTTTACAGCCGTTGTTAGGCAACTGCTCAATTGCTAATCAATACTAGTCATTAAATTGTGCCGGTGAATACAATATGCAAGTGTCATACAAATGAAAGGCACATCAGAGGGAATCTCACAGCCAGACTAAATGACATTTTAGAGAGCGAAAATTCTACCACTCTATTTTCTTTTTTATGAACAAACAACGCCTGAATTCATTTTTTTAAAAACAAAAACATTTAAGACCGTTGCCCTGACATTTTGTTAAAAACTCTCATGAAGAAAAACTTAGCTCATTATAATTATTGCAAGTTTTTGTTGTTTTTTTAAGAACGATTAATCGTAGTACCTACCTGAGCTAGTGGTCCAAATTTTTTTTTCTTTTTAGCGAAATAAAAAAAATAGAATATGAATAAGTGATATCAGTGACATATATTTATTCTTAGCCGCAAAACCACATTGAAATATCGTGCTAATTTATGAAGAGAATTAGCATTGACCTGTAGGGAGATGTTCTGGTCTTCAGCCATAACCATGTCATAAAAAGACCAAACTGATTCACGATACGCCGACGTCAACCCTCATCCCCACTTCAGTATGTAGTAGTATTATTCAAGCGACTGTGCATATGTTTTAAAGTGTTCTATTTCAAAGGTCTGCATATTGCCTATCACGTCCCCTCCTGACCTCCCCCAAGACTGGTTAGTGAGGCACTGCTGGTTGGTAGGTAACGAGGCCAGTCGAGCCGGGCAATCAGAAATAACCTAACCTTGGCAGGGTTATTGACACACAGACCTACTGCTGCTTGTGCGCTCGACTGAATAATGCAGTCTGTGCTGGCCCCGCAATTAGTAACTTTAGCAAGGTTTTCTCAAAATGAGAATCCTTCAAAATTCCCATGCGACCCACGTGATTTAAAAAAAAAATAAATAAACATAAATATAGTCGGGACTCGTGACGTCGTAGTAACTACGAACAATGTCTGATTTTTAAGTCATTAGGGTCTTATAATTTCCTTTAATGAAATCATTTGCATGTTATTTCAATAATAGTCCCATCCAACTACTTCATCGTTGTAGTCACGTGACAGGGCTTCCTCTCCCCCATCTGTGAGCACAGTCGCCCTATCAAGTTATATCACCACTGCCACAGGGACTCGGGGCTCTCTTTTATTACTTTTAACTTCACCCCAACAGAACTTCTGAGTACCCGAGTGGCAGTCGTGAAGAATGAGTGATTACGTATTTAAGTAGTGGGACCGCGATAGTCGGGGGGGGGGGTGTGAGAGGGAAATGCTCAACGGTGCTAGAGGGTTAATTGTCAAGCGGCTTGTATTCTTTCTCACCGCATGCCGTGTATGTTTGAAGTAATCACCCCAATAAACAAACACTTCGTATTATACCACCAACAAAAATTCATTTCTATTAATAAACAATTTTTTAAAATATATATATTTTCTCTTTACAGGAAGGACACGGGTCATGTAGCTGCTCTAAGAACCCCCAAAATGGATTATCCCATTACAGTGGATTAATTTCCTTTGAATAAAGGTCAGATTCTTGTTTCACACATAAGTTATTTTGTATACCGCGCTCATGCTGTATGTCAGGCGCTCGCTCACATTTTTTTTAATAATTGAGATTGATCCCATTTTATAGGGGTTGGGAGTGGATACAAATATGTATATTTTAGGAATACTGCTAGTCATTGATTTGGTCACAGCTAACAGTTGCAGGGTATTTTTATTAAGAGTCCAGTGAACGATACAATTATGAAAAAGCCTCTAACAGAATTTCAAATCTAACCATATGTAAAGGAAGAGTTAATGAGATAACGCAACATATTCATGTAATACAAGAACGTCACATGGTTTAGATGGGCAACTTGTTAGTGGGAGCACGTTAGAGCGCACATGGTAGTGGGGGGCATGGTACTTACAAAAGCTCTGCTTATTTGTCATCCTCGATTGCCGTGGACATAGGGAGAACAGGGGGAAGGGGGGGGACATCAAATGAAAGTTATCAGTGTCTGGGTGCTCTGGACGTCTCTTTGGTCCTTATCAGTTGAGTGGGGTACATATTTAGTTAAGATGTAAACCCAGATACTTCAGGCAGCTGTGTGTGGGGTAAGAGTTCTACATCTGTCCAGAAAAAGGAATAAAAGCGCAAACATATAGAAGGGAATACGGTTACAAATTACAATAAATTTTAAAAAGAATTTTTAAAATACGTACATTGAAATTTAAACAGTATTATTAATTATTACAACATCAAGGCATACTAAACAGCTTTCCTATTAAAATGTTTATTATATACACTATTAACTAGTATCCTATCAGAAATGTGAAAGCAATAGTTCACTGCTAATAAATATTACACTCTGCTGACCATTTTTAAGATTTAACCTTTCCAATGTAAGCAGACTTTAGTTCAAATCAAATGATCCTGGCTGTCAGAACAATACCTATAAATAAAAACTCAGTACATCTGAGCGTTTTTTAAATTTCTTTTTAATGCCTTAAAACAACACTCTGTTGGAGGGACAAAGAAAATGGGGTAGGAACTACTCCTTGGTTTGTATTTGCATGATGTAAAAAAAAAAAAAAAAGCTCGGTCATTACACCCGTGATACACAATTGATAATTTGGACAGTCAGGCTTTTTCTTTACACAATGCGAAAGTAATAGGTGGAAAGCAAGGCCCATTTCAGGTGATAGATGGATCGCTAGGCGATTTCAGACAAAGGGACTGATACCAGCCCATTTCACGCAATAAAAATGAGTGATTGCGGCAGGTGCACTATTGCACCTGTTTGTGTCTCCGAGATCAATGTGACACAAACACAGACGTGCGCCGATTTAAGTTTAAACTTTAGGATCACAAACGGCTGCATTTTTTTTGGTTCTGGCCTCATTGGCGTCTGACCTACTTAGGCCTTAGGTGGTTGTTATAAGCAATTTTTTTTTAATGCAGAGCTTTAGGGCTCTGGTCTTTTGCAACAGAGATAGATGCTTATTTGTTCCGGTGTAGAAATGTGTGTTATGACATAACAATGCATCAGAGGAAATACATTGGCGAATTGAAGATGTGGTTGATAGTAGTTACAAGAATAAATTTAAAATATTTAGAATAAATTATAAATGAACTCAAGCATGTTGATGTGATAGCAACTGTTACAGAAGGAGGGGTTTACCTTGGCGACATTAATATACAAATGTTATTCTATAGTAATTTTAAATTACCCAAGGAAGTATTCTTTTACAAGAGGAGTTCCTTTAAAAAAAAAAAAACTTTTACGTTATTTCTAACTTCACTGGGGAACGGAATCTCCGCTTCTCTTGAGCGGTTCGCTTTTACTGTCCTCTTTTCTTGTTCTAGTGTGAGCAAAGATGAGAACGAATTTAGTTAAATGTGTGAAAATGGACAACAGGACAAGAAGCGCCAATGGCTCAAACCCGTAGAACCGAACTTGTGCGCCCTGGCGTCCCTTTCACAAGTTTGCATCTATGGGTATGGGCCGTGGCGAAAAACTTGGCAAAGAGTTTTTGTCTGGGGTGGACGACAACAGAACATCCCAATATGATGTCTGATATCGACAAAGCTCAGGAGAATATGAAAGATTGCAAACTGAACATCTTTGATTTACGTGAAATTTGCGTAAATGTATGTATTTAAATATGTAAGAATGGGTTGTCTTTTTGTTGTTGTTTTTTTTAATTGTTGTACATTACTTTTCTATTGTAAAGGAACAACATCCTGTAACAATGACAGAATATGTGTTTTCTTTGTATGTCATCGTCCCCACAATCTTGTTCCCCCACCCTCAAGCTACTCTGCTGAGCAGCATATATCCCGAAGTGAGGTAGTAGGTTGTATTGTTAAGAACTACACCAAAACTGAAGAACAGTACAATCTGCTAGCTTTCCCCGTGGTATGATCACAAACAACACGACTCAGCTTGTCCTCTCTCTCCTGCCCTCGCGCCCTGTATTGCTGCACCTTGACAATTCATATTGGAGAATGGCTTTGTCACCGGTGTCAGTGAGCAGTGACGAATGTTGGCGTATCCCCCCCTCCCACGACACGTTTTTTGTTCACGATTTCAAAAGATTACAACAAAATTGTTCATTTAAAAAGAAAGGTGACGCTTGCAGATAAATTGTAGTTCGTTTCTTGTGTTTGTGTTGTTGCTTTTTTTTTCTTCTTTTTACGTTGTTGTTTTTTTTTCTCTATGGATAACTTTTTTTAAAAAAAACTTATAAATACAGAGTAGCTTGCTGCTAAGATTATCACATTTTTTAAAAATATATTTTTTTGTTATTTGTTAGTAAAATCTTCTTTGTTTCTGAACTCGATACTAGGTGGAATTAACATTTCACATTACATTATTCTTTAACAAGACAAATAATTATTTACGCTGAATTATTTCTTTTCTCTCAAATCAAATGACACTATCGCAAACCACAAACTAATTCATGTTGTACGTGGCCAAACCATGACAACCAAAAATTATACGACAGTTTATATATAAGCTCCTTTATATACAAAATTACATTTTGGACGTTATTTCTATGTAAATTAAAATACAGAAATCTTATAATTTACAGACACTCTTAAAATACAAAAGAGTATTGCGTCCTATGCTTATCCATGGTTTATAACTGGTAGTCTGGTCTTGCATTTTAATTAGAGTTTTAAATGTTGATTGTGGGTTTATTTTCCTGATTTATTCAAGCAAAGGATCAACACATTATTGTCAATAAAGCAATGAAAAGTTCAGATACATCTTCCCATCCCCAGAGTTTCAGAATAATTAAAATATCATGGTATTGTTATTGCTTATATGTTGATTTGACACATGACATCAAATAATGTATTATAATGTTATTGACATATTCGACCCATTATCTTGTGGGCAGAAGAAACAGGTCACTACATTTTAGAACAGAACAAAGAAACGACGTATAAGAGTATTATGAAGGCTGGATTTTTTCAGATTAAAGAAATAATAATAACACAAATGTATGATTTAGCTCTCTCATTTCTACACATAAAGGAAAGTAAAAGAAAATGTAAGCCTAATATAAAGAGTAAAAAGTAGGACGTAGTAACCATAGTTATGTTTATTGAGTTGAGACTAAAGAAAGTCCAAGATTATATTCACACCCCTTCCCACGCGTTACTAAGATGATTAGGAATGAATTTTAAAAAATGTGTATTTATCAAACCAAGACCAGTTGCAGAACCCTGCCATTGTACACTTTACATTTCTCATTAAAATTAATATGTACTCAACCACATGACATGATTTTTTAAATTGTTTATTTTTTGTTGTTTTAATTTCGTAATGTAGCAAGTCCTGTCCATAACACTTGTGCATGTGTAAATAGTACTGACATTTCGTCCACACACATGTCACATAAATTCATAGCATCTGAATAAAACTTGAAAACTCAAGGAGTTCTCAGCAAATTTATGGTGGTTTGAAGAAATAGAAAGGCTAAAGAATCGCTTTCAAGTGATCCTATCACTAGAATTTCATTTTAACATGCATCATTTTATCCATAAAAAACAATTTGTCCATAAGTCACTGGAGTATAACGGATAAAATCAAATATAATATAATGCCTGATAATAATTTTATTGCAATGTAAATTGTGTTAGAATCATGATTTACACAATAAAAAACAGTATTTATTTTAAGTGACATATCATAAATATTCTAATTTTTTTTTTTTAACTCATATCTCCTTTTTCATATGTCACAGGACAGTATTTCCATCTACAGCCCCATGGCCCCCAAACGATGCAAGAAGGAAAGTTACACAATTTTTTGTTATTATTTAAACATTCTTCTGTATGTTTTTTTCCCCTGATTACACAAGTTAATAGATCATAAACTAACTTAACAATGCTTTAGCCAAAACGATGTCAATACACTCAATTAACTTTAGAATTAGTAGAGATAGAAACTTGATACAACAATAACTTAAATATTTTTTGAGGAGAAAATTGTGGAAACATCACTGTGTTTTGAGATTGTAGTGTGATATGATCAATAAACAAGAATAATGCTTACTTAAAAAGAACGGACATTCAAAATAACTACTATTCAATGTGAATTCGTTTTCAGTAACTAAGAGCCCTTTGAATCAGATGTTATTTTGAGGAAAGGAAATAAAGACTAATTTTCTTCACTTTTTTATCCATGTAAATGAGTCAGAGTCATTTTGAAGGAAAATTGAGGCGACCACCTTCATAAGTATTTTATGTATAACCATACCAAGAATAATTAAAATCTATAAATTACAGAGGAATCAAAAGAATATGCTAGGAACAGACCTAAGTACATTAAATTTTTTACAATTTTAAATGCTTAAGATCAGAATATTTTAGAATGTGAATTCCAAATTAAGACTTGGTAGCACTATTTTCATATGAAAGTGGTGACCTTAAAAATAAACCATATGTCAAAAGTATGATTTGCTATTAAATCATAATAAAAATCAGGCAAGAAGAGTGTATTTTATGTATAAAAATAAAAGTATTTTTGAATTCCAATGTAATAAAAAGGTTTCATAAAAGATACTGATTTGTTAAGAAAATGTTTCCATGAGTATAAACATAAGACCAAGGTATAATATGTAAGGGAGATTACACATTTAAAAAAAAAAAGAACCAATAGTTGGATTAGCTCAACCTTCTGGGGTAATGATTTAGCCAACAATTTAGCGATGCATACTATATAGTATTTTTTTAAAAAGCCGTTGAAATGACCTTGACCCTTGAACCCTGTAAGTATTTAATAATCAGCTGATAACCCAGCATGTCAATAATGGTGGTAGCTGTAAGAGCAAAGGGAGGTAATAAACCCTATCGTTTAAGCATGCAGGGATACAACGAAAGGGAAATAACCAAAATAATATTTTGTGCGCAGAATTTCCGCATATTTTAAAATAGTAAATAAATATTGATCTATAGTTGCACAATTATTTAATTTTAGAAAACCACATTTAAGTAATTTAAGGTGAACCGTTACATGATTAATTTTAATTTAACGCGGATGACTTATCTTTTATTGAGAAATAAATGTTACTCTTACACATCATAATTATAATAATTAATAATCTCAAAACTTGAAACATTTGTGTTCTATCTGCCATATTGTATGTCATCACAGGTTTATATGATTAACTCCCCCCCCCCCCTTTTCCTTTACACAATCATGTATTTTCTAAATTAGCCCTATGCACTAGTGATAAACAAAATTATGAAATGAAATGTGCATAAAATGGGGTACATCAAATAGTCTGTTGCATGCTCTGAGACAGAAAAAACTGCATAAGTGCTGAGGTTTTATTCCTAAATACTAATGCAAGCTTGCAAAGAAGTTTATATTAAAGACAGCTTTTTTGCATCCTGGTCATCATCAAAGTGAAAATTAAAAGAAAAGATTATAAAAGGCCAGAAACCCGGGGTGAAAACCTTCTTCATATTTTATTTTGACAAATCTAAAACTGTATATGGTGTATATTTTAAGCAGCATCTCAAGAGTAGAAACATCACAAGAAAGAGCGAAAAAAACAAGAGAAGACTTGGCCCCTACCTTTTCCCTGAGACCATAATTTGTGCCTCAGTGCCCAGGTTGTGGCCTTAGGAACGAGGAAGTGTGGCTCTAAACATCTCAACACCTACACTTGGAGGCAGATGTCCTAAAAAGTCAAGATTTTTATAATCAAGCCATTGTTTTGTTCATAAATATGATGCAATTAACACAAAACTTTGTCAAATTTGTATGAAAAGTCATTTAAAATTGATTTATTTTTTCCCAATTTCTTTGAAAAAATCCTCATTTAAAATTGACAATTTGTCATCGAATTTAATTTTTGTTTTTTAACTTACATTAAATGTTTGTTTTTTTTAAAGTGTCGTTTAATTAAATGTAAAAATGTTTTTATTTATATATTTGATCTACAAGTAAATTGCATTTATTTAATTAATTAATGCATTTTAAATTTAATGTATATAATTTCTTTAAAATGTATATGAATTCAGAAATATGTGTTACGTTTGCATGTAGAAAGTTATAAGAATGATCTAGGATTCTAGTTTGCAGTTAAGTCTTTTAAGTTTTTCTTGTTTTATCTTTTTTTTAAATACTAATGAATGCTTCCTTCTCACACATGCCTTGTTTTGTTTAGTTAAATTTTTTCTTAAATAGCCTGATTGCTATCAACAGATCAATAACCTTATGTCTCTTGTTTTAGATGTGCTAAGGTTATTTGAATTTCTTAGATTTATAGAAAGTTAACAATGAACAACAAAAAATGTGATACCTGCACTAAACTACTTATTTGTTTACATACCTTGTTTTGCAGTATTTGTTAGATCTTTCAGGCTCAAGTGTCCGTTCAGCCCTCATCTAAACAAGAAGATTCTTTCATTTTACTGACACCTGATGAAACATTTTTAATGGTTTTCTTTAGTCATGTAACTCCTAAATTTATCATTTAGCACTTTAATTAATTATATTAGTATTAGGTAAGGCTCTTATTAAAGTAAGATTTCTACATTAAATTGATTTTGTTGTGTAACTGCAAGTTGGAGTCCTATCATTAAAATTAATCTAATAGCAATTTTCATAATCAATATTTAACATTTAACTCAAAAATTTAATGTATCCTCAGGTACTTGGTAAGGCATATACTTCCAACAGATGATCTGCAAATGAAGACTGATGTCAATCCTTAGATTGGTTTAAAATGCTCATACGAAACAGTGGATAAATTTAGTTTTCTCCAATAATTACAATCAATAAAATGTATCACTATTTTTAAAAATATTGTTTTGTCCTTTTCATTCCAATTTGTATCTTTTTACAGCATAATTTTTAAAAAAGGCAATTTTGTGTAATTCATATAATAGGAATGAATAAAAAATGAGCATTGGCTATGGCATATTTTTAAAAGGTGGTAGAAATCAATGACTGAACACACAGTGCCTGCATTTAAATACATAGGTAAAAAAAACAAAATGTTTAGGACAATATCCTAAATTGGAAGTATTTAAGTTTATTATTATTATCATTTTTAATTATTAGGGCTGCAGAAATTATTTCTGATGAATTTCTCGATTAATCAGTAACAAATTTTTATAGATTAAAATTATTTTAATCGATAAAATAGCTATTAAAATTAGGGAAAAACTCTTCAATGAAGTTGTTGTATAAGGAAAATGATATCAACAATTAAAATTGTTTTTACTTAATTAAAAATAACACAATTTAAGTTCATTGACATTAATTTGAACTACTTTTATGTAAAAGAATGTAAATTGCCTGTTTTTGTAATTTCCCTTGAAATGTTTTAATGTTTAATGTCGTCATACATCTTATTTTTAGCTTTAATAAAAATTATCGATTAATTATTCTGTAATTTTTCAAAAGTTAACAATTAATTTTAATTTAATCGATAACAATAACAGCCCTATTAATTATTAATTATGATTTCAAAATTGAAAGGGTGGTAGTAAAATGTGTTTTAAAGTGACAGTATAATATAGAAAAGTGCTTCTGTATAGAAGGAGCGTATGTAACAGATAAGATATTGAAAAATAAATTCAAGATGATGATTAATTTAAATTGACCTAAACTGAACTTTATATTTTAACAACATTTAGTAGGCATAATGTGATGATGCATAAAATGTTACCAGTTTAGATTAATTTTTAAAGTATTAAAGACTTAAAAAACTGAAAAAATAACAGATGAGAAAGTCTAGTTTTCCCCTCAGAAATCCAGACAATAAGTGGTTTATCAGAGCTGTACTGCAATCATTAAATGATTTACAATACATTCTTAACAATGGGACAGTTTAAAATCTGCCTGTTTATGGTTTTCCCATGTCTAGTTGTTCAAACAAGGATTTTTAATTCTTTGGGGTTTAAAAAGGCATTGATTATGTGAAAAGTTATTAACTTTAATTAATAATTTAAAGATTACAAAATATATTTGTATAAAAATTATTATTTTTAATTTGCTATTGTCAGGGGTATGAGCAAGTAGAGAGTGCTCTCTTAAGCGATCATATTTTATTCATGGATTATGTGTATTTTTAAATCCTTTATATTAACTCGTGGTGTCTGGTTGAGGCTTTGATTATTTGTTTGCTTGTCAAAAAAATTTTGGATTGATTTTTAGCCCACTTCCTCGTAAACTAGTGATAAAAATGATGAATCATAATTTCAGATCGATCGAATGAACTGTAGTTAAATTATTACATTTTCAGATTATTTTATTTATCGAAGTGGTTATCCGCAGAATTCTGGGGATAACGCTATAAGTTATTCGCAGAATTCTAAATGAATCTTCTGAGTCGTGAGATAAAAATCTCGGTCACATGACCGCTATTCAGATCCGCTAGGCTTAGTAAACTATAATTTTATAAAAATTGACTTTATAAATTTTAAAAGACCATTGGCGTTCGAGTCTTCCTGGTCTCATCGTTAGTGTGTAGGATAACTGGTAGTTATGTCTGAGGTTCGATTCTCGGTTGCGGAATCTTTTTTTTTTTTTTTTTTGTTGTTTGTTTTGTTTTCTTTGTTTTTTTGTTTGTTAAGTTAATTAATTTTAAATATTTTGTTCATGATTTAGGTTTAGGGATAGGTTTTAGGGTGTGGGTTAAGTTTTTTAGGTTTAGTGATAGGTTTTAGGGTGTGGGTTAGGTTTAGCGATGAAATTAACAACATTTTAACAAAATGGCAGCAATCGACATGAAAAACAATAAGGCTGGCACTGAGACTTGAGAATATTTCACTGGATTCTCCCTTCCACATCGAACTATTAATAGAATTCTGGGGATAACGCTCAACGTTATCCGCAGAATTCTGGGGATAACGCCTCCCTTTATTTATCTCTATGTATCATATTAATTTTTGAGATTGTGTCTCGGTGCGTATTATATTGAAAAACCTTTCCTATTACACAATAAGGTGTGTATTATATTGACAGTACTTTTTAAAAATATATTCATGATTGGTGCGCATTATATTAAACATGATTTACAAGAAATAACTAAAATTTTGTATTTTCTAATTGTCTTGCGCTGCATATTATAATGAACATCCCTATAATTATGTCTCGTATATAAAGGATTTATAGTCACCAACTTGGTTTTTAAGGGTTTTAAAAAAAAAAAATGCCATATATTATTTTCACCACCTTGTCTGTCGTGATCTCTTGGGCAGGCGGAATCAAATAATTTTGAAAAATAATAATTTTAAACCTTGATTGCTTAATTCTCCTTTATGATCGTCTCCTTTTTTTAAAATAAAAAATGTGTTGATAATGGTAGCCATCGTAGTTTGTTTCAACTGGTTTTAAGTTGTTAGTCTTTTAATAAATGTATATCCTGACTTAAGCCTATAAGGTTTATTAAACAAAACATTAAAAAATTTAATATAAAAAGTCGTGTATATTTATTTTAAAAAATATTAAAGTAACTATGGTGGCGGGTAGCGAAGTCAATAGTGCGCTCACCTCACAAGCTGAGGGGCCTGGGATTTGGTCCATGGTAAAGCCACATTAAAAATGTTAACTGACTATCGCTAAACAAGTCCTCCGCTGACCTGGACAGGAGATCGGCACCGCCAAGGTCTACCAAACCCCGAGAAAGTTCTAATGGATATGATAAAGGAAATAGAAGAGCCTAAGGGGCTATTTCAGCAAGTGAATCCAAAAGGATGCAAGAAAGACAACGCTTCAAAATTCATTTTTAAACCTTTATCTGCAGCTAACTCCAGCAAGTTATCTTCAAGTTACAGACAAGCCAACCATAATAAATGAATTGTTTATCCACCCATTATCTTTTGGTGGGTCATCTTCTGTTGGAAAATAGAACTCAAAATAGTCAAATAACTTTGTCAAGTTCTAAATGATGATTTGTTTTGTAAAGATGAAACACCAAGCACTATTGATAGCTGTTGGCTAATTGTGGAAGCGATCATAACAATCTGCTGACACTCCACTCTTCCATGCTGCTAGCTTGCATTTCTGTCCATCAAACTTCTCTGCCATTGTAAACGAGGAAGCCATCCTTCCTTGCATGGAGATATTGAGCTCATTAAAAATTACAAAGATATCAGCCAAGTAAGCCAACCAATCTGGTCAATCTCTCTTCGCAATTTTATCATCATTTAAAACTCTAGTAAGAATACAGGACTAAACACAAACCATAGAAATATGTAGGACGCAATAATATTCTGTACAGAAGGAGCGTCTGTAACATATAAGATTAGATAAGATAAAAACTCTTGACAGTACTTGTCTTGAGACAACTAACACACATCAGCGTACAGTAAGTTTGTTCCGCACCCATTTTGTCACATAATGCAGTATATAATCTTGAATTTAAAGCATATTTCTTGGCCATGTTGTTTAGTTCTGTTGACATTTGCTAGGTGACTACACTTTCACGCTGAATAAAATAGTAGGTTAACTTGCATTCTGATGTTAATTCATTAATCTTGTTGACAACTCCGGAACACCACCCAGACATGGCCGCAGCGCCATCCGTACACACACCAACTGTGACCAACACAGAACATAATCGTGAAAAGCCTTGAATATTTCAGATCTACTTGTATTAATTGGTAAAGAAGTAGACAAGAAATACTCTTTCTTCAAGTCATCCTTATAATACAACATATTGATATCAAACAACGCGGGTTAACAATGTTAGACATTCTCTCATTGTTTCTCAAACTTAAGGGAAAATTAATGATTATAATTATATTTCTTTTTCATTTTTGAGAAGCACTGCATTAGATGATTGAAGATATTTTTACAATGCAAAAGCAATAGATTTGCCAAACACACATGAATCTCAAGATGATACCAGAGTCTAGAAGTAGAAGCTCATTCAAATACTATGCAGTCTTGAAATGTAAAATTCATTTACAAATCATGTATGAGGTTTCATTTAGAAGTTAAGTATATAGGATTGACTCGGGGGTTGTCAACTTGCCACTCATCACATTTTTTTTTTGAAAATCCACAATTAGTTGTTTGTTTTCAAATTTTTTTATAATATAAAACACATACATAATAACCAACATAATAACTAAGCACATGGTTTCATGGGTATTAAAGTTAATCTGAATCACAATCCTGGCTTAGATATTGAACATTTACATTATTAAAAAATGTATTATTATTATTAGCATTGCTCTAAAGACCATTCAGACACTTTAGATCTTAAGGGAAAGGGAACAGGGAATCAAAAGTTTTGACAAAACACTGTGATTAATCATTAGTGGAAGGCTACTATGTAGGGCTTTTTTTGGATACTTTGGATTTCACCGCAGCTAAGTTCCTTCATTTTATTTTTTATTTTTATTTTCGTTTTATTTGTGTATTATATGTTCGTTGATAAAGGCTCTTTGCCGAAACGTTCGCTGTTTTGTTACGTCCAGTCAGGCTAACCCTTACCTTGTTTACGTCTTTTCCATTTAATTTTATATTTGATATGACTGTTTTATTCTTTTTTATTATATCAATTAATTTCACTATATACGATTGGGACATGAAGCCTATCATGTTTATAAGTCAGCCAATTTTTTTAAGCAACTATTAACTCTTAATGTGTTAAAGCGTTGTAATGCGCTGCTGACCGCTATTACCAAAGCATTCTAAAGCGTCCCTAGATAGCACTTTCATTAGAAATGAGATCACGGCCGTTGCCCGCGCTACTGTTATCGCTCAATTTGCGAAGTTTTTTTGGTAGTTTTTAGGTTGTTTTTTTTTTTTGAAGATGCGATTTTCCTATTTTTATTATAAAAATAATAGTTAAAACTACAGGTAAATATAGTATATATATAGTATTAAACCCAAGACAAAGTTTTGGATGCGTAAAATAACAATTCTTAGCCTAAAAAATGAAGTCAGTGTGGCAATAATAATATCAATGGATTTTACACAATTTTTTAAATTTCATAACCAGTTGATAGCAATTCGGGAAATTCTTATGAGACTGAAGTGGAAGTTTTCCAAAAAACCTTATGACACATTAAGAGTTAAAGTATTTAAATGTTTGTCCTCCCTCAGGAAAGTATGGACTAGTGAGATAAAGTGTGTGGATCGATACATTTTTTACGGTTTAAAATATGAATTTGTAAAAGCAACAAAAATAATTTTTAACATTTTTTGTTACATTTTCTTGATAACGCTTCAAAATTCATTTTTAAACCTTTATCTGCAGCTAACTCCAGCAAGTTATCTTCCAGTTACAGACAAGCCAACCATAATAAATGAATTGTTTATCCACCCATTGTGTCTGTCCAAAAAAAGGTTAAAATACTTTTAAAAGAAGAAAATGACTTAAAATTTTAAGTCTTTACATTTACACATTTTAAAAAAGTGAAACTATATCCACAAAAGAATTCTAAAATTAAAAAGCAAAGAATATTGAAATTTTAATTAAAATCATTAAACTCATATCTACATCAAATTCCAATCATTTGTTGGTTACATCTGAAATTGTTGCTTTCTCTACCAACATTCCCTCTAAGGTTCGTTGGTCAGTTTGCAAAGTAAACAAAATTTGTGTGCAATAGCACAGCACCCACTTAAGGTCCAATATTTTACAAAATTTGCTGCGCTGAAATTCTAAACTGTTGCGATGCTTCTGTCAGATATCTGCGCGGCTGTGCAGCACAACACAGGTCTCCACTCCTTTAGTGTTTCTTCGCTTTTTCATTTGCATAAGTTTTAGTTTGGTATGGTATGGCATCTTTTCATCTACGAAAGACAATAGATTTATCGTTTTAGTGTTTGCAGCTCTTAGTGTGCCTGATGAGACTAATTCTCAAGTGTCAGTCTCTTCTGCAAGACTGCAAGTCACACATACAAATGTGGAGGGGCAGTGTTGCCTGGCCTTCCTCTTCACTCTTTTTTCAACTGCTTCCGCCCTGGTTTGTTTCTCAGCTCTTAGTTATCCTTAATTCACTATTTTAATCTCATCTTATCCACTACGGACGCTCCTACTATCCAGAAAATTATGGTGTCCAATCAATTATCCAAGGTTTATGATTAATCTTGCATTTTTATAACAGTTTTGAATGTTGACTGTGTGTTGGTTTTAATGACTTTTTCAGGCAACACTTTCACACCCAAGTGCAAGACAGGAAGGAGGCTTTATGTTATTTTGCACTGCTTCTGTCAGATATCTGCGCGCTAAGTAGCTTAAAGAGAACATTGGACTCATTGGTCTCCACTTTTGTAGAGCTTCTTTGTTTTTTCATTTGCATAGCATAACTTTCAATTTAAATCTCATCTTATCCACTACAGATGCTCCTTCTACTTCTATACAGAATAATATGGTGTCCAATAGTTTATCCATATTTTATGATTAGTCTTGCATTTTTATTCGAGCTTAGAATGTTGATATTTTGTTGGTTTTCCTAGCTTGTTCAGGCAATACTTACACACCTGAAGTGCAAGACAAGAACGGGGCTTTATTCTTGTTCAAGTGTTCAATGGTGTCTGAGTATTGTGTTAGATTGTTGTTGCCTGCATTTCCAAGACTATAATGTATTATTACTTAGCTCTTTTTTCTTTTATCCTCACACTCTAGTGTTTCTAGGTCTAGATTGGTAATTTAACTCATGGAGTTACTCTTGTCAGTTGTGAATATCCACTAGCCACTTCATTCATAATGACTCTTGTCCTTGCAGCTCATTTTTACTTTTTTAAATTTCTGAATTAGAATTCTTTGGTAGAAAACCTAATAACTCCTAAATTATTTTATTCTTTTAATTAAAATTTGAGACACTTAGAAAAAAATTTAAAACTAAAACCTATTCCAAAGATTTTTGGGGGGTTAGAATCTAGAAGCCTTCTACACAGTATACATTGAATAATGATTGATTGAATTGAGTGAAAGGAATACTTATATTACTATTAAATTACTCTTACTTAAAAACTTAAGTTAAGTACTAAGTTTTACTTTACTATAGTTTTTTATAATATAATATAATAATTATTATTAACATTGACAGTAAATTTCATTTACAGTTTACAGTAAGGAGTCTGACAGGAGAGATCAATCTTGAAAATCAGTAACCTGATTGCCTGATGATACCTGATCACTGATACTAATATTACAATAATTCGATAATATATGAATATAATATGCAGAATGCAGTAGTGAGAAAAACTTTTATCTAATAATTCTATTTCAAATTATTTCATTATTATTATATTATTACTGTAATGACACTCAGTAGTTAGTAGACTTAGTAGTGTAGTAGTACTAGTAGTAAGTCTTAGTAAGACAGAGTGTTCAGTGTAAACCAGTGTAGACAGTGTAGTAAGTAAGTAGTAAGTAGTAAGTAGAACAACGCCTGGCAACGGCTATGAATATGGCCAATATGGGCTATGGACTATGGGCATGGCCCAATGGACACGAAAATATTTGGTAGAATAATTTTATTTTCTGATTATATGTATAATCAAATAAATTAATTATGGCATAGGTACATACCATACATTATGGAAGCTATCATTCTGCAATATATAACATTCTCAGCTTCCATTTCATCATTTGCATTTCGTATCCCGTAAACTGTCGTTTTCTAATTTTCTTGCGTCTGCGTTAGGCGTTCATCCTTTCCGGTCATCGTTTTTTTTCTTTTCATACTTTTATATAAGCCTTGGGGTTATTCGGAGGTCAGCAGGTCATCATCACCGTGTTGTCCTCCCCGCGCCTACGCCTACACCAACCCAACCCTTTACAACTTCATTGTTGTAAAACTAGAAGACTAAGATACCGCCGTGTATGAGATTGAAACAAAATGAACATTTGAAAATTATTTAGTGATATTTCAATTTCATGAAGGTCAATTGCTAACTAAATTTTTAATTGATCTAACTAGCGAAGCTGCACGTGTAAAAATAGTTCGATGTACTGTTATCTTATCTTATATGTTACAGACGCTCGTTCTGTACAGAAGATTATTGCGTCCTACGTATTTCTATGGTTTGTGTTTAGTCCTGTATTCTTACTAGAGTTTTAAATGATGATAAAGTGTTGGCTTTCCTGGTTTCTTCAGGCAACCCATTCCACGCCCAAATACCAGACGGAAAGAAAGAAAACTTGTATGTGTTTGTTCTTGCATATGAAATAAGATAGGTGTTTTTATCTTTATGTCTATTTGAGGGTTGTATTAAGTTATCTTTGTGTTGTATTTCTAAATTAGAATTAATTGCCTTATGTATAATTACTAATTTACTCTTCTATCCTCCAGTGTTTCAAGGTTTAATGATTTAACTAATGGTGTTACTCTTGTCAGTTTTGAATATTCTCCAGTAATGAATCTGGCAGCTCTTTTTTGGATGTGTTCTAACTTATCAATATTTTCTTTGGTGGATGGGTCCCATACAGAAGATGCATATTCTAGTATAGGTCTCACCAGGGTGAGGTAGCATTTTAGTTTTATATCTTTGTTACATTTGTAAAAGTTTCTTTTTATAAAGTCTATGGTTTTGTTTGATTTTTTAATAACTTCATTGACATGGGGGTTCCAAGATAGTTTCTCATTTATTATGACTCCTAAGTATTTTGCATCTTTAGTTTGGGTTAGTTCTTTTCCATGAATGAAGTATTTTGAATTTATTTGTTTCTTTTTCTTTGTTACTCTTAGACTAAGTATAACTTATAACGAAGCTTAATTATAATTAAAAATATTATCTAATAGATCTATATAAGATAAGATAATACATAAATTTAATTTTGTTGTAGTGTGCATATCTAGGCGTAAAAGACTAGAGGGGCCGTCCATAAATGACGTCACGCACCTAGGGGGGGAGGGGGTCACACTTTTGTGACGATGCGTGACGTGGGGGAGGGAGGGGGTTGAAGAAATGTGACGTCACATCGTAAGGGTAGCTTTAAATAAAACTTCCACTGAAATATTTGGTCACTTAAAATTCATTTAATGACTTTTTAAAAAAAATTTCTCAAAGTGCCGGTCGATAGGCTATCAGACGCCGGTTGGCGTAAGTTAACAAGACACGAAAATTAAATATAATTATAATTCTTAAGTTAAAGAGTCTACAAGAGAACATACGAAATTGTAACCCTGCGTCGTTTGATGTTGACATCAAAGCGTTTGTGATGTAACCGCAGTTACGTTTGGTTCACTCGCGGCAGGAGTCTGCGAACTTTTTTTTTGGTCGGTTATCCCCCCCCCCTTCCCCGAAACTGCTACTGGTGAGTTTTACAATTGTCTAAAAAGATCTGAATAGGGTAGATGTTTTAAGTCAAAACGACACGGAATATCCATTTGGGGGGTGGGGGGAGGGGAATCTTTTTGATACAATAATAAAAGTTTTAAGTTTAATAGAGTTTTTCGATAAGTTTTTGGTCAAACGCCTCTGGCCATTCTAAATATAATAATAAATGTGTCCATTTAAAATTAGCCAAAAGTATTCACTTACTTTATTGAATGCATCAAATTCTCGACATCGCAATTCGAGAGGAGCACAAAACAACTTTCTTCTGAACTCAGTTTTTAAGGCATTAATTTAAATTTGACAGAAAGGATACTTGTTACAGTCAAGTCATGTTGATTAAGATTATTTTCACTATTTTCAATATAAATGAAAGTAGGTTGGATTTAGATGTCTTCGTATAGTACGTAAATAAGAAATCTACATAGATAACAAATTTAACAATTCATTTTCAGGAAGGAACCGGTTCAATAGTGTTTATATGTTACCAAGCGTACACGTACACATGATGTATTTGAATCTATCTAGTGGAGTGGAGAGGATGTTATATGTCCCAAATGAGTCTGCATTACCCAAAAAAATTCCCTTTTGACCCCAGATGTTATTTTAAAAAAGTATTATTTTCAAATACTTTTTTTTATAAACAAAGAAGTTACAAGTAATGATTTATAGTCAATGTTTAATTTGTATGCATTAAAATAAAATATAATCTAAGGATGTTAGAACATTTCGTTTTTTTTTTTTTTTTTTTGAAGGCCGGTTAAAATAGTTAAACGGTTTGAAAAAAGCGGACCGGTTCAATAGGATACCTAAATATTAAAATTATAAAAGTTTATGTTAACATTACTGTTAACCCAAAAGTAGCAGATTCTAACTAAATTTCTATGCCCACAATGATTGAGCATTACCCCCAAGAGTTCCCTTTTTACGCCAAATGAGATAATTTATTGGTGACATTATATTTACAACTGTTGTGTGACGTACGTGAAATCCTGAAGAAAAAAGAATTGAAAAAAAAACAACAAAAAAAAACAAAAAAACTTGTGAGCTTCGGAGTTACAAGTTATGATATTGTTGGATATTTTAATAATGTCATAGTATTTCAGTCCTCAACTTGCAAGAATTCCTGTATTTTGCGACGCACAAGATGACACCCTACTTTCCAGCACAAATGTGGTGTTCGTACAGTATTGGCCATTTTTCTCTTCCAACGCATACCTAATAATTTTTAGAAAACATGAGATGTGATATCAATGTGATAATTTTAGATCAAACGCCTTTGATGTGCATATACTTAGCAGGGAAACTGTCATTAGAAGATCGAAATCAATTTGAGGAATTGTCTTGTATCTATATATTCTAGGTCTATCAACAATGCAATGATCCTTCTAATATCAATAGTCACATTCACGAGCTTAATCGCGAAGGTTAATCACATCAATGTTTTTTGACATTACCGCGTCATTGTTCGTTAGCTGTCTTGCTATGCCATGGCAACTAAACATTTTTTTAAATGTAATATATAAAACAAGCCGAATTCATACTTAATATTATAGGGCTTTAAGCTGTGTAGGGGCTCATTATGCTATCAAATAAGGGAAAATCATGTCAAAACGGGAAAAGAATTTAATGGTACCTTGTTAAATGGAAAAATTCTTGCCGGTCGTCTGATACGAAAAAGTTTGAGAATCACTGGCTTACAATTTATTTAATTTATCTAATATCTTTTACATAGCTCCACTCATGTTACGATAATACAATGTAGACCTACACTAAATATATATTTAAATGACAAAAAAGTGATTTGAAACATTCTTATTTTCAAATAGAAAATATCTTCTTTTTTAGGGGGGGGGGGCAAAGTTTTGTGACGTATTTTTTGAGGGGGGGTCGACGATTTTGTGACGTAGGGGGGGAGGGGGTAAAAAAATCGGCCGAAATCGCCTGACGTCATTTATGGACGGCCCCAGAGACTAACTACCTAGCAAATAAAATGATTAGTTAATAAAAATAATAAAATGGAATAATTTTTTAGATAGCAAAAGATTCGTTCGGAGTGGTCGGTTTTCTTTACTTCACCTTGTAGCAATGTTTAAATTTTAAAAATATTGCGCCTTAATTTTGCCATAATCCAATTTACTAACATTTAAAGTTTCTATTATGTACTTATCTACTAATACGATTTTTCGGTCATATTCATATAGTATCATATAGCTTACTATAATTGTAATACTAATACACTGACCAAAATTTGTGTTCGTCAATAGCTTTTAATCAAAATCAAATACTCAATCGTTCGTGCATCGTTTGACCAGGGATATGCGGCTGTTGGCCAATATTTGGTAGAGATTTTGTTGTACCAAATATTCCAAGACCACATCCGAAAGCTTTGTTCTCTAATTTGTAACTCTACTCTAATCGTTTGAATCGCCTGGTAATATCATTTTTATTTTGTCTGTGTTTAGTGTCACACAGAAATATTTCATCAAAACTGGAGCACAGTAAAAAAATCTAAGATCACCCCTTTGCAATATTCGCCGATTGAAATAACTTTGCAGTATGATGAAATACACAGCGACATTTTTAAATAAATTTAAAAAACGGGGTAAATGTGAAATCTCTAGCGCAGATTGAAAGACAAATCATTAGAGAATATCCCATTATTGAAGAATCAAAATATTACTTTAAAATAAAAGTAACGAGGAATATTATGTATCTTAAATCATTCCTTCATTCTTTGTCTTATCTATACTGGTGCTCCTTTTTTTTTACAAAAGATTATTGCGTCCACGGATCATGAGGGTGTGTTTGCAAGTGACGCAGCGTTCACAGGCCACGGCTATGACGCTCGTCCCAGTCGCCCTCGTTTCCCTAACTAGTGTCAGTTACCCAACCGTTCGGAGCTGGCTGGAATCATGGACACCCTTTCGCCCGGGAAAGAAAAATAACACTGCCTTCACGGACATTCGAAACCGTGACCATCGGTACGGCAGCCGTGCGTGCACTCCACTTGACCACCGTGCAGAATTCCAGCCCGTTGGAAAAGTGTTACAGTTACAGACCTGTAAAAAAAAAACTGTCACTTTTCTGAAAGAAAGTGCAAGTTGATATGACGTTTATAAAGCGTGATGGGATGTTCATAGCAAAATCCTTGAGTTAGGTTTTAAAGCTAGACAGAATCAGTAAGCCGCAACGGTATATGATTTCAGTGGTTAACCGGCAAAACGGCTACGGAAAAAGTTGCCCCAAGGGCCGTTTTGACAGGGGCCGTTTTCACTGGTCATGGATTTCAGTAGTGCACCAATGGCCCTGTTTGATGAGGTTGAGCGCAAATAAAATTTATGAGACTTGGACAGTTTTGTTTCTTATCTTATCTTAGATATACAGACGCTCCTTCTATGCAGAAGATAATTGCGTCCACAGACCATGAGAGATGATCTGTTGGCAAGTGATGCAGCGGTCACAGGCCACGGCTATAGGGGTTCCACGCATTACCCCAGCCGCCTAACTATTGTCTAGTTAGGCAACCATTCAGAGCTGGGTGACTCAGGCCCCGGGAACAAATCCTCGCCTTCGCGTGGATTCGAGCTCGTGACCATCGGTATGACAGTCGAGCGCTCTACCTCTCGACCACCACGTTTCATTTTGTACAAGGGACCTGACGATTGCAATTGTTATTGATAGAATGAAATAATAATCAGTTCTGAACGATTCAAGCTGGTCAACTTTGGTCTTAATTTAGTTTTTCACAATAAATATCTGTGATCAGATAATAACTTTCGTTTCCCGTTTTACAATTTGCTACTTACTGCATTTAAAATTTTTTTAAAAAACGTATTTTTAAAAATCAAAACATCAGATTCAGCTACAATAATGGTATCCGTGACTGCTTTAAAGCAAGGCCTATGTGGGCCATATCAATTGTATCGATATAAATACTCACCAAAGCACTGCTGGGTCGGCGATGCCTTGGTTTTCAAACCAGACCTCTTTGCATCGTTGGGCGCGCAATGTGTCAAACATTTGCCGTTAGCACCCACTTTAGTGATCGTGCCAATTTTCTACAATTAAAAAAATGTATCCACACCCCTTTCCACGCTTAAAAAACATTTCTGTGACGCCTGTAGTGATTGTTGGTGTCCACTGCTGAAGGTGTCACCATTGAAGTTCACCAACAGCGCCACGGGAAGGTCGTCAACAAATAGGATGTGTATCGCGATTCCTAATTCCTTATATATCTAATCTGAGTGTTATTTAAAAGAACGGTATTCAGAATTTTTATTTTAAGTATTAAAATTACTTCCACATCTAAAGAGAACCAAGTGCATGGCCGGGCTTAGGGCAAGGCGAACGAGACAAACGCCTAGGGCCCCGCGCTTTTCAGGGCCCCGCTCTTTGACTAACATTTTTTTCCCTTTACAATTTTACTTTTATTACGTAATACTTTTTTTAATAGCAAAATCACCAAGAAAACTTTATAATTATATTTTCAGTATAAAATAATTAGATTAATAGAAAACTAGCATAATTAAATATTATTATCACGATAAAACCTAATTTAACAAAGTATCACCGTCAGAATAAAACAAGAAAGTAAGTTTTGTAAATACGAAAACGCTATTTTTATCGTTAAATTCGCTGTAGTAAGTGAAAATATGTAGATCTATTATTTAAGAACAATATCCGGTCCCCATTTGGTCCGCTATAAGGGGATATGTGTATATTTTATGTTATGAAATGTCTTACTGTTTTACCTCTTATTTGAAATGTATAATGTTACTGCAAATAAATTCGCACAACAAACCGATAGGCTTTCCTATCCAAGTATGTTCGAAATATTTCTATGAAACCACTTTGGGAAACAAGATGGAAAACCCGTGAGGAAAGTGGAAAGGTTGTGCGATATCTAACTGGCGAAATCTATTAGAATCTATACACTGTGTGGAAACAACTTTTAAGAACTTCAATTTCATTGTTTTAATGCTTTTTGGTTCGACACATTGTTCCAATTTAATTACATCAGCTAAGAATTATATTATAATAATAAATTGATCATTTTTTTAGCGCTGACCCAAGTAAGGAACTGGGCTTACGGTGCTTTATAAAACAAAATACATACATACAAGTATTAAATAAGCATTAATACCCTAGCAACTATACAAATGACGATGCGTTACAAATCAGCTATATATATCATTAAAAGAAATGTCTCCTTAATTTTGAAAATAAATTTTGAAAAGATATTGAACAACCACAAGGTCGTATTTGTGGAGTTCTTCGCACTGGGGTCAGAGATGTACCCTTGACCTGTCCAGACGTGATAAATTACTGGGACCCGCGGGCAGCCTGTCCCTGGATTTGTAGCGAACGGGGGAGGGATGGATGGTACTCAGGGCCGCCGTCAGAAATGTTTAGGCCCCTGACAACTAAGCTCCACCTGGTGCCTAAAGCCTTTTGCCAGGTCCACACTGACCAAAAACTTGAAATACGTATATGTATACAAAATGACTGCAATGCAGCTTATCCGACAGCGACAATGCTGGCTGCATTTATGAATATCAATACCATACTTATTTTTTTTTTAACCTTCTCGCAAATAAAAGTTTGACTGCAAGTATGAAAGCCAGCGAAAGCAGATGGTGGGATTGAAATAACACATTATTAGATAGGCCTATGCAACGGGTTACTTGCAACGGTACAATTATATCAATGCAATGATTAGGAGTAACATCTGGGTATATTTTATTTATACTTACTAGCCTAACTATTAGGGTTATCTAAATGGTGTACAATCAGAATGGTAAGTTAAGATTCTATACTTTTTACACTAACATACTAATATATCAGTATATGGAAATTCCTGATGGAAAAGAAACATCTTCAGATTTAGCAGAGATATTTAGGTTTAGGAGCATCGCTGTGTTTAAAAAATTGGGCAATTAAAATTTTGTTTTTTAATTTTTTTCCCCATTTCTCCCCGTGTTTCTTTCCCCGTCACTTTTGAGAACCAGACTTGTGTCGATTCATTTTATGCTCTACTTCGACCAGTTTGGCAAATAATGAAAGCATTACAACTGAGTATTCAATAGTGGGGATAAGTAATTACTTATTTAGAAAGATGTTTTCTCGACTGACCTTGTAGGTACTTTGACAAAAAATGTAAATATTGTAATAAAACTCTAAAACATATATATTATTTTGAAGACTTAGCGCTAAGCTTTCCAAAATAAATAATAAAAAAAAACAATTTCACCTTTCTATCTTAAACAGAAGTCGAGTTATCGTTGTTTTTAAAGTAAAATTTTAAAGCCCCTTATTACTAGATCTATATATTTTATTTATTTATTTTTTTAAACGTGTTGCCCGCCAGTGGCGTCGCTAGGGGGGTGCGGAGGGGGCGGGCCGCCCCGGGTGACACCATCAGGGGGGTGACACCAGACCATAAAATTCTATATATTCCCGTTATTTGGCACTGGAAAACACGGAGGAGCTCTATGGATTAAATCATGAGGGGGTGACACCATGAGCTACCGCCCCGGGTGACACCA
>MUZC01004774.1:953625-1009838 GCA_002072015.1 Radix auricularia
CACGCATCGTCACAAAAGTGAGACCCCCCCCCTTAGGGTCCGTGACGTCATTTATGGACGGCCCCTAAAAATCATTTTAAAAGTTGACAAAATAATTTCTTATTTGTCTCACGCCAAATTAAAATATTAAATGTCATGTTTATTGGATGTTAAAATTATAAAATATTTTGGAGTAAAATGTTGAACCAATACTAATATGTATTACTGTTAAGTAATTTTTTTTTAAAAATCATGTATATTTATTATATAATATATACTTAACTACCTAAGTTTAGTTTAGTATTTCAATTATAAATTAGTTTTTTAAGTTTGGTTTAGAATAAATATACTAATACTGTTTATTATTACTGTTAACCAATTTTTATTATTATTGCCTAAGTAAAGTTAAGTTCTAAATTGTAGTAGTCATACCAAAATTATTATTATTATTATTATTTTAAATGAAGTAGCTGTACATTTAATAATATTATCGATTGAAATTTTAAAATTAGTAAAATTTAATAGTTTATTTTAAATAATTTCGATGCTTAGAAGTTGGAAAATGATTGAGAATCTTAACGGGAACCCCATGAACACAACGAAGAAAATACGATCGGTGCCTTTTTTCTCTAAAGATGATAGAGGGTGATGACCAGGGTTGCCAACCGTCCGTAAATTTACAGACAGTCCGTAAAGATTTGTAGTAAATTTGCCTGTCCGTAAATTTCCGTTAAAAAATTAAGACGTCCGTAATTTTTTTTATTTTTATTTTATTATTATTTTTTTTAAAAACAAAACGTGGAATCTCAACGTTTAAAAAAAATCAGTAAATCATGTTTCTGATATCTTTTTCCTTGATTCAAATTTTAATTTTTTTAGTTGTTTTAGTTTCACCCCGCGCTCTATTAATAAACTGTAAAAGCTTTCTGGACAGCTAGGCTCGCGCGGTGAGACCCATCGCGGCAAGATTGACTTGTTTAGACAGATCGCTAGCTGTTACGTCACAATAACGCATAAATTATGACGACATAAATGTAAAAATAGTATCTGTTTTTTAAAAATGGGTAGAAGATGAATACAAGCGAAGACGATAGCCGCAGTGAAAACTGTGAAATAAATGAAAATGCGGATAAAATTATTGTTAAAAAAGCTTAAGTGAACAGGAAAGGGTATTTCGCAGCTTTGTTCCACGAGATGGTTGAACCTGTTGGAGTGTATTAATCGTATTGTTAACCAATATGATGACTGTGAGAAATGGACCTGGAAAAATTACTCCCACAATGATCGACAGTGTAAATCTTGCTATGCATGATCATAAGAAGAAGGAATTAAACACTGTTACTGATGATAATGCCATTAACGTTATAAAATATGAGCGTGCTAATGGAGACGTTCTTATATGGGCATGGATACTTCACATTTTTTAAGCTACAATGCTTGGATTATGATTATGCTTCGTATTCGTTCGTTGTAAGGTCAACATTTTATGTTAAATGAGTCCGTAAAAAAATTGTCTTTGTCCGTAAATTTTGTTGAGAGCTCTTATATTTGTCAGTAAATGTTATTTTATTGAGTTGCCAACCCTGGTAATGACGTTGTGGAACTTCTACCATTTCCTAACAAAGTGTAAACTGACGATGGTGATGTTTTTAATCAATCAAATACAATGCTTATCTCGATTTTGAAGGTTTCAACAATCTTTTTTTCTAACAAAGTAACAAAGTATTTAAGACATTTACAGCAAACCTGGTCGTTAAGGTACAGAATTTTTTTTAAAAAAAAACGTTTACACCCACTCAAATAAGTGAGAGAGTCACCGCAAGACATATTTGTGACGTATTTGATGACTTAGTTATATTATTTTGTAGAAAACTGTGACGTAAAACACGAAATTCCGAGGAACACCAAGCGAACCGTTCATTGTGCAAAAACGTTTTTCCGTCAATTTTCGTTGTAAGCTAAATTTTAAAACTTTTTGTTACATGTAACTTGAATAATTGTCTGAATATAAATCTACGCGCACAGCATCGGCATTTTATAAAATCAAGCTTGGGTGACGCCCCCCCCTTTCCGTTGGTGCCCATGAATAAATTCCTGGTTTCACCCACCCCCTGGCGGCGGCCCTGACTGTACCTAACAATGAAATATACTTGTAAATGAATGAAATTTTTCAGAAATGTCAGTTTTGAAACAACAATACAAATTGCAAAAGACATTGAAACTTTTAAGAAAGTTATTGATTTCGTTCCCACAATTTTTTTTGGCCTAAAAGTTGACTGGGTACCCAAAAGGTATTTCAAGCAGTAACTACTAGACGAATGGATAGATCTTGAACTAACTTGGTATATACATTGATGGCAAATATTAAAACTCTAAAAGGTACTAAACTGCTAATCAGTGGCGTCACTAGGGGTGTGGTGGGGGGTCGCTCCGGGTGACTCCATCACAAGGGGTGTAAAATATTGCACAAGAAGTTAGTGCTGATGTATTCTGAACACGAGTTGTTGTTTTTTTTTAATTTTATTATTATTTTGTTTAAAAACTTTGTACATGGATAATGAACCTTAGAGGGAACATTGGTGACATCAAAATGTAAAATCTCTATCTTTCCTTTATTTGGCACTGTGATGGGAGACTCGGAGGAGATTTATGGGTTAAGTTGTGAGGGGTGACACCTATCCTAGTGACGTCTCTGCTGATTATGTCAACTTCTTCGGGGGGGGGGGGCATTTTCGTCGTTGTTTCTTTCGGAAAACTTTTAAAGCTTTATTCCCCATTGAATTTTAAACATTAAAAAAAAATATTTAGAAATTATAGGGCACTGAAACCCCGATGTCCAAATTTAGAGCAGGTTTCATTTCAAAATCAAGACGTAACGGCTTTAACGGTCGACAACGTTCACCATGTAAACTTTCTTATGTATGGCCCCATCTGCACGAAATTGTGTGGGCGGCTTCCATGTTCTAACCGACTTTGATGATTGTACTTGGTTCATTTGGTCTGACGTCAATGTAAGTTGCCATATTGAACTTTTTAATGGTCTTTGTTACTTTTGGTCCCATCTTCCAGATATTTGGTATGCGATATTCCAACGCTAACTGAATCCCACTTTTCCGCTTCACAGCGTGGGTATTTTGCTAGTACATATATAAACCGTCAATAAGCATACAAAATAAAATATTTCAACAATTAACACCTTTTTTGAGTTTTATAATCTTCAATTAAATGAATAAAATTTTCATTATTGATATGTCAATGCTGTTATTGAGTAAACATTTCAGTAGTTTCAATTTTTTATTTCCCATAATTTTAATATAAGTAAAAATGCAATTTTTTGCATGGGTCTCACTTCTCTTCCTGTGCCATGGGTCTGGGGCCCCGGTCATCGTTTGCTGCCTTGGGTTCCACACACTCTAAGGCCGGCCCTGACCAAGTGGCATGTAAAGGGCTTAGCCCAAGGCGCCGAATATTTAGAACAGATGCCAACTTGTTTGAATGACCGTACCCTCCATACCCACCCCGTAAGCCAGTCTTTAAAAAAATATTTGCGTTAATTTTTTGTGGTAATTTCTTAAATATTCCGTATATACGTATTATTGCGTCCTACGCTCAACCATGGTTTGTCTATAGTCTTTCATTTTTAAAAATTAAATGTTTGATTATTGAAATTGTGTTGGTTTTTCCTGGTTTATTCAGCCAACCAGTTCACCGCATGATAGCTGAATATTCCTGTCACCAAGCCACATTAAAAGTATTAGTTCTCCAAAGCCGACTTTAAAAAATTAAATCCGACCCCTAAAGAAGAAGTCTGGGGCGTAAAGAGAGATACGGGAAGAGTGTACGGATGCCCTCGTGTGCCAAGATAAAGCACCACAACTAGACTTACACTGGAATAAGTGAACGAACGTAAGAAAATTATTTTGGTTGGAGGGGGGGATATTATCCCAAGTCTCAAAAAATATTAGTACCTGGTTGAAGTTCTGGTAATCCCCCACCTCCCACTTCAACCACTAATATTTTATTTAAAAATTTTAATGAGTCGCAATTGAAATCTCAACAAACTGATTGGAATGTCTCGAGAGTTTCAGTATAATCTCCTGTTAAAGGGATTTGAGAAACATATAATATAATATAAAAGCGCCATCCAATGCGTACAATTGATTTCTAATAGTTTCAGCCTTGACGGAAATTTGGCACCTGCCCTGTTACGGAAAAAATGTGAAGCCAGCGGCAAACTCCCGCCGTACCAGTGCCCAGGGGCGGTAAGCCAGTTTCAAAGCGTGGGATCAGAATGTGCAACTCTGCCACAAACCCAACAAGACTTATTAAACTTATTAGAATTATAATTAGATGCTAGCTAGTTTTGGAGTTGTGGCGAGAAACATTTTAAATCAACTGTCGTCCTCAAAGGCAAAATGTTATTTTTAGCACATGGTAATTTCCTATCTGTTTATCGAATCATCTATCATTCTATCAAATTAAACTCAACACGGACAATTGTTTTGGCAAGGGGGGGGGGGCAAGCAAAAATAACTAGCAAAATATTGTCAACAATTTTATGACACAAAAGCTCCATGCCCCTACCTGCTGTTTATAATATTACCATGGATATTCTTACCCATCCCATCAAGAATGAAGTTCCATGACGTCTTGCTGTTTAAGGGATTTGTTAGATCATTTAAGACTGTGAGTATTGTCCAGAAAAATGACATGCTTTAAAAAAAGCTGTCTGAGGTATACATTTTATTCTTATGTCAATTTTTGAATCCTGTCCTGTTTGAAATATATATAAATGTAGTTCATCATTTGTCAAGGAAATGAAAATATTACCTCCCTCTATTTTAAAGGTGGAAAATGAAAATAGAATTGTTTAATTTTTAAAACGTATAAACTAATTAACTTTTTAAAGATTAAATTTGAGAATCACAGATTCTGATTTTTTCGTTTGGATGCTGAAAAGATCCAATTAAAAAATCCATTTTTCATCAGAAAAGCTGAATTCAACACAGACGATTAGCAGCTTCATAAAACATAAATTTATTTGATATTTCTAATTATTTTACATGAGATATATAATTTATAAATAGATTTATAGGTTTGAATCTCAATATTAAATAAATATAATGAAAGCAAGACAGCATTTAAATAGGAGTTAATAGGTTATTTTAGTGTAGCAAAGTAGCAATAGGGCCGTCCATAAATGACATCAAGCACCTGGGGGGTCTGGTCCACACATTTCTGACAATGTGAGATGAGAGGGAGGGGTATGTTAAAGAAATGTGACGTGACATCAAAAAATTTACATAAAAGTTCAACTTAAATATTTGATTTCTTAAAATTTATGGAATGACATTTTACATGACTTCACGCATATTCCAACATTACTTTGCATCCTCACACTAAAAACATACTTAAACTAAAAAAAAGTGATTTGAAATATACTCATTTTCAAATAGAAAATACAGCTTTTATGGGGGGGGGGCAAGCTTTTTGACATCATATTGAAGGGGGGTCTAAGATTTTGTGATGAAGTGTGACGAAGGTGGGATGGGGGTAAAATCAACCAAAATAATGTCACATCATTTATGGACGACCCTGATAGATATTTTTGGATGATCTTCACCACATTAAAATTCCATTTCAGAAACATTTGAAAACCTTCCTTACCAATGTTTTAATGTTAAAGAACAATTACTTATTTTCATTTCTCACTACACTAAGAATTTTTTAATATTAATAAAATTATCATTAAGAAAAATAAACCAATAAAAAATATTGAAATTTATAAAGATTATGTATTTCTCAGTAATAAAATTATGTTAATAATTACTATGTAATATTTTTTCATTTATTTTTACATATCATTAATTTGGACCCTCTTGTTTTTATACCTGCTACAAAGTGAGAATAATATAAAATATTGGAAACATCTAGGTGTTGGACTTGATGGCAAGAATTATTTATAAAAACCCAATATATGTGCAATGTACAGTCATTTATGTAGTTATTATGATATGAATGGTTATTTAATTATTAACAGACTTTTGAGTTATTTTTTTTTTTTGTGTGAGTATTAGCATTAAACCTATTAGTTATTAGGCTGCCTTAAGGCATAAAGGAGAAATATATTTAAGGAGATTAGAGCTAGTAAATTGTTGGGCAGTGTAAATGACTCAGTCTAAAAAAATGAGATTTGACTAGATACAAAAATGCAAAACATACTTAACAAATTTTTTTATACACCTTTAAATAATAATTAAAGAAAATAAACTAACTAGGCCTCTATATTTTCGTACTTTCAAAAAAGTTGGTAGTAAAAAGATATGAAAGGTTTAAGAAAAAATTTTTTAAAGTTAAATATGTAAATTTACAATAAAGTTAACAGCTGGTTTACATGGTTCACAGAAAAAATGGCCCCTGACAAAAGGGCCCCAACAAATTGGCCCCGGACAAAATGGCCCCTGATAAAAAGGGCTCCTGACAAAACACCCCTTGTTAAAACAGCCCCGATCAAAATGGCCCCTGTCTAAACGGCCCCTGACAAAACGGCCTCAGACAAATTGGCCCTGGACTGATATTTGTTAATGGAATAAGATTTTATATTATTATTTTTACTCACCAATTCAGTTTTAGTTCACAAAAAACAATAACATTTAATAATATCACAAGAAACAATTAAATAATATTTAAACTGCATGGTAATGGTAGCAAATTCAGAAGAAATAATATCATAACGTTACAAGAATAATTTTACAATTTGACAACTTTCTTAAAAGGTGAATAAGTTGAAAAAAGGTTAAATTAACTTGAAATGCAAAAAATACCTAAATTTTTTGTAAAAATGTGAACTATTTGTCTGGGGCCATTTTGACAGGGGCCTTTTTGTCCGGGGCTGTTTTCAAGGGTCACCAGTTTACATATATTTACATATTTATTACAATATAATATGATTTTAGCTTTAGAAGTCGCCTCAGGAGTTTTATTGATGCATTTAAATACAGGGGGAATGTTTCCCATTGATAATAAACTTACAGAATATAAATTTAAAAAAGAATCTAAAACACTGTCTAATGTCATCAAAATAATTGATCAGTCATTTAAAAAAAAAATAATAGAATTTAATTGTTGAGCTTTTAAGAGTTTTAAAGATCAGAAGTTTTGAAGAAAAAAAAAATCAGCAAGGATGAATTCAATGAGAAAGTCTAATTTTAACTACATCTTCACCAACATTGTGTTCAACTTGACTTGATGAACACAGGAAATGCAAGTTTCAAAATGATGCTTGAAATAAAAATATTAATGAAAGTATCACTTTGATGGTTGAATGAAAACAAACTGTAACCTGTGATACTGAGGACGGAATCATTAGTTTTCAAGTAAAAAAATTAATAATATGGCCATTTGAAATACAAAATAAATTTCTGAATTCATTATCATCACAATGATACCAATGAGCAAGTGGAAATGGAGTAAAAATTGAGCAGACTCAAAATCAGATTTCTGTTATTGGAGGTGTGCCATTATTTTATCTTCATAGTTAAAGACACTCAGAAGCTAATTTTATTTAATTAAAGACAGTGCTAAAATGATTACCTTTAAAAAAATTCATCAGAAATAAAGATATTATCAGGGACACAAAATTTTGTTGAAAACCAATGAATTGTTTCTTTTGAAGTTTTCTTTCCCCTTTGAATTTGAACCTAATTCAATGACTTTATTTGAGTAAAACAGGGAACTTCAACTTTTCCCCATGCTATTGAAAAAACTTTCAAATGAGCAGCAACAAATTAATTTACAAAGAAATATTTAAATTCCAAAAATTTGTTGAGAATTACATAAACAATCCATTTCTAGGGCTCATTCTTCTAAAAGACACTTTTATGCCCAAGAGGTTTGACCAGAGGCAAACCACCAGCATGAGGAGGAGCAGATGGGAACAAGGGGGGAAGAAGTCCTGCACCCCTGAGCTGGGCTAGAGTAGTCACCCTTGGCATTAAGTCATGGGCCAAGCTGTGGTGTTCACTTGGTGTGAGGGCAGCAGTGTTTTCAACAAAGGTGTAGCTACTGTTGTTAGGGGTGTGGCTGCTATTGTTAGGGGTGTGGCTGCTGTTGTTAGGGGTGTGGCTGCTGTTGCTAGGGGTGTGGCTACTGTTGTTAGGGTTGGTGGCAGCAGCAGGACCTGCACCAGAGTCATTGTTGTTGTTGTTGTGGTGGTATGACAAACTTGGTCTGTCCTGGCCAACCTGTGACAAAGAAATAAAACTGTTTTTTTATAACCTCTAAAAAATGAGATTTTTAAAATACCTTGTTTTGAAAAAGCTTAATCAAATACATTTCTTCTCTAAATGCAAGGAATAATCAAAATTAAAATTACTTTCAGGATAGGGTTGTCAGGACGTATGTGCAATAGGCAGAAGATAGAGATTAACACTGCATTGTAATAATTGAATGCGTATCAAGTAAGTTTGGGAGATGTTATTTTCAACCATCGTATAGGGGTTATTACTTGGCAGTTCTGATTAATTTCATTGAGCAAAGCCACTTGCCATATTTTTATTTTTTTGTATCTATCTACTTACTGTGTTATTTTCCTTTTATAGAATTGCACACCAAGTATAAATGAAATATCATAACATTAGACCAAAAACCATTGACTTATAATTTTTAATATATTATAAGATATAGAAAGATCCTTGAGCTAAAAGTACTTACAAACATTTTTAGTCAAATTCAGTGACAGTGAACTTTAAAAATTTGGTTTAGACCAATCTACTGTATGAAGTTGAAAACAATAGAATGCAACTAGGTCCAATTTTTTCAGGCAGCCTAACATTTTTTTAATGCAATCAACAAAGAGACAAAAATAAATTTAAAACTTGATTATCTCAAAATGTGCATTTTGTGACTTAAGTATTTTTTAGCCTTAGCTCTTCTAATTTGAGTCAGAGCATCGAATTCAACATTTTAAATATTGATTGAGGAATGCAGCCCTGGCTGTTAAGTGTAAGGCACTCTGTTTAGCTTACATGTGTGAGCTTGGGACCCTGTGATTCTTTAGACACAGCCATGTCTGTGGCGATAGGAACAAAGGCAATGTCCCCATGTCCTCCACTATCAGATGTTTTAGATGTGATGAAAAACTCTAAGTTTGGCCCAGATCCTGAGAATGCCACCCTCGAACTGACAACATAGGCATTGTTTTTCTTTTCTGAGTCCGCCGTGTCCAAAAATCCAATCTTGCATGGAAATTTATCAAAACAAACAAAGTGTATGTTAGTCAACTAACAGCTAATAAAAGAGAAGAAATTCAATCATATTTGTACTTAACTATTTCCCCCCACCTTAAAAAAAAAAAAAAAAAAGTTCAGAGTCAAACTTTGTCACAAAATTAAAATGAGAATAAATTAATGAATTTATATATTTTTAAAAATTAATACTTAGATGAACACACATTATTTTAAATCTTCCATCTTGTGTAGATTATTTCACATCCAATCAAAATGATGAATTGCCTTACAAATGATTTTTAAATATTTCATACAAGGCTTCAGCAAATTATAATTACATTCGGTCAATAATAATTTCCTTAAAATGAGGAAATGGAAAATATCAATCTTTCGCTTAAAGACACAGATCATAATCTCAATTAAAGTCAGAGCTGATATACAATATTTTACCTGTGAGGTCCTAACATGATAAGGAAAATTCTTATTAGCAGCATTCGGTCTTGTCAATGCCTTCATAAGAATACGAATGTTAAAAAATCATTAAAACAATATTTATCATACGCTAGTGTAATGTCATTTAAAATTGTTTCAGTTAAGTAATATAAATTATTTAATTAGGCAAAGACGAAATTTTAAACAAACATTATTTTGGTAGGTTTGATTTTGTCAATTTTCTAGTTCTCACATATTGACACAAGTCTCATCATAAAAAGATTACAACAAACCAGAAAGAAAATGTGGCCCCAGAACCCAACAAACTGCTCCACTCCATTGACGGTCTTCTCTCTGCTCCACTTGGCCATAGCAAACATGGCAATCAGAACAATGATAGGACCTGCCCAGAACCTTGCCAGTGTAGATAACAAAAAATTATTTTAAAAAATTACAAACTTAAAATCTCATTCTAGGTTAAGGGTAATGTTAGGATGTTGCCAGAAAAACTGGAGCCAATTTTTGTATTGTTCTAGAGCTAAAACATCTAGGCATAGTGGGACATGGTGGTCGAGAGGTAGCGCTCTCGACTGTCATACCGATGGTCACGGGTTCGAATCCACACGAAGGTGAGGATTTGTTCTCGCGGCCTGAGGAGTCCCCGAGTCACCCAGCTCCGAATGGGTACCTAACTAGACAATAGTTAGGCGGCTGGGGTAATGCGTGGAACCCCTATAGCCGTGGCCTGTGACTGCTGCATCACTTGCCAACAGATCATCTCTCATGGTCTGTGGACGCAATTATCTTCTGCATAGAAGGAGCGTCTGTATATCTAAGATAAGATAAGATAGGCATTAGTGGCTCTATCTATGGTAAATTAACATAAAATAAATTATTTAATTTAAAATATGAACTTCAAATAATAAATTTTTAAATACTTGTTCTTTAACTAGACCAGATCTATATTTATATACACTGTATACAACACATTGACCACATGGCACTTAGCACACACCATAGGGTGTAGAAAGCAAAAAATGGAATGTAAAACTGGTTCTGACTCGACGAGTGCTTCAGTGTAAAGACAGTAGCATAGAGGAACCAGAGCCACCCCAGTAGGTGCATAGAGACGATGCCGTAACCTGGTGGGGACTCGTAGTAATACAGCACCAGGCCTGGGTCAAACAACTGCAAAGTTCAGATGGAAATATCAGCATAGAATCAATAAATGCATAAATATTGTATGAGTTAAATATCAGATATGTGACAAGTATTTTAAAAAAATTATTTTATGGTGCTTAACTCCACCCGCATATTTCCGCATTGATGGGGGCTACACAGGATGAATTCCCACGTGCTACTTCAACGTCAAGAAGAAATGAAAACTGTTTAAAATGTCTTTTACAGCTGTTTATAGAACACAGAAGTTGTCACACATACCAGGCCTTCCCAAATGAAGAGCACCACAATGATGACAACGAAGGCATTGAAGAAAGCTATTATTTTAATGGTGCTGATTCTGGTGAGACGTCCACGTGTGATGGTGAAGCCTTTGGCCATGAGGATAAGCATCAAGATGAAAATGATGGTGCTGGCCATTTGAAGTATGCGTCCTGGACAGGATTCAAGACTTTGTTAGGTAGGTCAAATAAATCAATATTTCTACAGCATCATGTACAGCAACATTTGGATAATATAAAAATAAAATAAATATTATAGTAATAAAAATAGGTATGCCAGCTTATCTCTTGTTTTTTAAGGAATTTTTTTCTTCAGTTTCTAACTTAAATATTTTAAAAAGTGCAGATTGCAAAGTGGCGCACAATATTAAAAATACCTTAACATAATTATTTGAGATTTTGTCACTGAATGAATTTTTACTAATGAATACATTATTTACAGTCAAATTCATGTTTAAAAGAATCAAACCTTTTTAAAAAAAATGCAAATTGATATTTTTTTTTAATAGCTCTAAATAATTCTTCTTCTTAAATATTCCATATTTTTACATTTGTCTTGTATATTTTATTTTAGCTTGGTGCTTATCACAATAGTTTTATTTTACAGTTTTGTAAATTGTTTTATGGTTGGTTTTTACTTAAGTATAATTTTTAAAAAAATATTTGCTAAGAATCTTGAAAGCAAAACTAGATTAAATCTAATAATAACAATTATAATAATAATAAATCTAACCTGTAACTTCCAGGGGTCTAGCTTCCCAGCCAGTGGTCCCATAATATCCCCATGCTATCACCTTCAGAAGTAGATGTAGTGTCCAAACAAAAATGGAAGCCAAATAAAGTTTGTAGGTTGTGTGAAATAGCTGCCGTCTTCTGAGAACAGCTGCAGAATATTTGAAACTACCGTATATACTCGAGTATAAGTTCGGTTTGTTTTCAAAATTTCAAAGCCAAAATTAATGGGTGTTGATTATACTTGTATCACTCATTTTTTAAAATTTCAGTAACATGATTATGATAAATGATCATCAAGCAAATATTAAAAATCCACTTTCCATGTCTCAAATAGGTGGGGTTGTCAACTTATACTTAAGTATATACAGTACTTTTAACAAAATTTATATTTACTTAAGCTTTATCACCATAAGAATATCTGTAACTTAAAAATAATGAAAATAAAAATCAACATTGGTCCAGGAAGCTCAAGAAATCTAATTGTTAATATTCTTCTATAGATTAAGAAGTAAGCGTGTAGATCTAATCAGCTGATGAAGCTTTACATTTAGATTAGAAAAAAATCACTTCTTAAATAGAAATATTAATTTTTGTAAATTTATATTTATAATATTTATAGAGCTGTCTCTGTTACACCAAAGATGCTTAACCATTTACTAAAACATATTTGTTTTTATGCATTGCAAAGCATTAAAGAGGACTATTCTAAAGTTTAATATCTAAAAATAGAGCATAACTCAACAAACACATACCAGCACAAATGAGGGACAGTATACATATAATTATGTATATCATGAAGAAAGTTATGTCAACTGGCAAAATATCTGAAACAGTTAAGTAAAAGCAAAAAATATCACATTTCTATGGCATATATTTGGAAGACTAAGGCTCGGTTCACACAAACAAATTCGATCAAAATTTGTAAGTGTGAACCAAACCTAACTCCTCTGATAAGTTTCTGGACAGCATTTATAGACTTGGCTTTTAAATAATTTGTTAACATTGTAGCTGTTGTTGAAGGGATAGTTTCAAAGTGATTTAAGATTAAACAAACAATAATACACTCTTTGTGCATAGAATAATAGGTTCGATGTTGTTTTATTTAAATTAATTTTTTTTTGTGAAATTCAAATACATTGCGCTTTTGCTTTTCAGAGGACATGGAATCATATAAAAATGCATAATCTTTTTTAACCAGTAGAAAGATTGAAGTAATTGATAAATGCAGTTTGGATTTTTAATTTTTTGTTTATATTATCTGGAAAATAATATTCCCATCTTGAAGGCAAATGTTGGTATGAAATAAACAACAAAAAAGAAGACAGCTAAAATCATTATGATGATCCAAAAAAAATCAGTGGCGACACATCCTCAAGACTTTATATGTCTGACAGTGAGTCTGGGCCCACAGTTGTTCAGCCTCTGCCTTGAGTAGCATGAAGGCACAATGACAATAATTGAACTAATGCCTGGCTCATGATTAAGTTAAAGTTTGAAAAATAACAAAAACCCAAGCTATGATTTTCAAGACTGAAAATTATGAAACAATTTAATGAAAAAAGTTATTTAGTTATTTGGCTCAATAAAAACATCTTATTGCACCTTATTTTTATGACTACATGGAATATACTGTAAAACCAAATAATTACTTATAAAATACATATAGCTTTATTTATTAAAATATATAACCAGTGTACAGTGTACTTGCGCAGTGTACATTAAACATCAATCCCAAATCCCGTTATAGCCACTGGAAATCTATGTCCCATTTCAACACATCCATTTATTTAGATTAATCTAATTAATCAATTTTTCTTAAAGCATGGACCACCAGTAGAAGTAAATTCAACTCTACATCAATGATCCATCTTATTCTGGGTGGGGTCGCTGTAGACTGTTGTTCTCTCCCCACCCCAAAAAAAAAAAGTACTATACTATAAAACACTTACAGAACTCATCTGCTGAAAATTCTCTGTGAAGGAGGTCATCCCCATTGGTCATGTGCACTGTGTACTCGAGATATAAGCCCTTGACCTTAATATTGCATAAGTTTTAAAAAATATTAACTAATTGGTTAAATAAAAGGTTAATTTAATTTTATTTCTAATTGTGTATGATTTTTAAAACTATTTTTAAAATCAGTAGATTTAACTAATGCGCGCCTTGCCTCTAACCCCAAAACCACAGTAAAGCGTGCCTCGATAGTGCTCTCTTTAGTAATGAAATCATAGAAAGTAAAAACTCTTCATTGCATGAGAGAAGATTTAGTCGACTTCCGAAAAAGTCAATGCTTGCTTTCCACCAGTGTATTTGCTTGATTAGCAAACTTTTGTGTTGGTTTTTAGTTTTTTTTGAAGATATGATTTCACAAAACTTTTTGGCCATGATAGTTCACACAGATTTAGTGAGTTTTGTAATCTTATCGATCAGCTAGTTGCTGAAAGAGAACCAGAGACTACCAGAGTGATATTTCAATATAGTGATTTAATTTGAGTGATTGGTGCGATCATGAAAGTGTACATTTTGACGATGTTGTTGACAATGCATAAAATACCTGTAATTACAGGTAAAAATAGTACTAAACTACAGGTAAAAATAGTACTCAAGATGGTCTTTTGGATACGTTAAATAACCATTCTGTAAGCTTATCCTAAAAGATTAAGTCAGTATGACAATAAATACGTTTTCAGCAATTTAAAAAAAATTCATAACCCAATTTATTGCAATAAACTTGAAATCCTTACGGGATTGAGGCAAAAGTTTACAGAAAACCTTATGAGACTTTAAAAGTTAATTAACTGCACCTGCGCTACCCTTCCACTTATCACCCATTTAAATATAAAATACAACAAGTCTCTGACCTGACCAGAAGGTGGACCACATCTTGCTATAGCCATATACCACCATCTTTCTCTAGAGGACCTGAAGCTGCGTCTGCTTCTACAATTGAACCATGGTTTTAAACCAGTGTTGACCACTTCACAACCAGAAAATCTGGAAATATTTACGGTTTTAAAATAAAAGCATGATGCATAAAAATGAAAACACTTTAAAAAATCAATTCAAGGTAGGAGTGTTCAGATACAAATATTTTATTGACTTCAAAAGTAGAGAGTAGCACTAAGCTTTAATTTTTAACTTAGCTATTCATCAAGATTTACCAAAACTAAATGTTAAGCCTGAAAAGCACAAACATAGCCTTCATATATTTTTCATCTAAACAAATTTTTAAAAACTATCATGAATTTTTTAAATAATTCCATGCTTCTATTTCCCAACCTTATCTCATAAAGAAATCAATATAAAAAACAAGAACATTTGCTTTCATCTTCATTTTGATGCAGTGCAGAAGAAAAAAATGAAAACATTAGATAAAATCAATAGACTTTTCCTAAAAATTCATGAATAAAAGATTTTAAAGATTAGGGTAGAACCTCTTAAGCATCCTATGCAACAATGAACTATTAATGGAGCTGACAGAAGCTATGATAGTGTTATCCTCAGCATTATTGATATCAATTTATTATTATTATTAAAACGCCTGTAAGTTATTGATACAGAAATAGAGTTGTTGAAAAGGGCAAAGTAAGGTTTAGACTTATAAACATGGTTTATGCCAGAACTACAGGGAGAGAAAATTTGACATAAGCTGGTTTTCACCAGATATGCATTACAATATTCATTTAAAATAAAGATTTAAATTCATATTTCTTTTTTTAAATTTTGTTTTTTCTCAATTATTAAATCATTTGATATGTCAAACTAGATAGGACTGCATTGGTCAGACATACGATGAAGTCCCAGAGCCACGTGTGGATAGTGTTATGATCTGATTACTCTCAGGGTTGAGAACAGACATACTTTCAGAGCAATTCTGGAATAAAAATAACAATATGGTAATGTATTTAAAAAGATTTGATCAACAAAAAGTCAATTACATCAACCTAACATCTTGCCAAACGCAACAAAATATACATGGTAACTAGATGTAATACCCAAAACTTGAATATTAAGTATTAAGTCAACTGCTTCATAATGCTCCCTGCATTATTACATGCTTCATAGACTATATATGTAAGTTTATATATGGTCGCCTCCCTGAATTCTACAAGAGGTACATAGATGATGGTATCGGGGTGACTAATATGGAGAGAAGTGAACTGGACACTTTTATTAACTTTGTTGACTCCTTCCACCCATCCATTAGGTTCACCTACCAAATTTCTGAACTCTCTGTCAATTTCCTGGGCATCACTGTAACTCTCCAGAAAAACTGCCTCCTCACTTCGGCCTACTTCAAACCCACAGACAGCCATTGTTATATTCTCTACCCTTCTTCTCATCCCAAAACTTGTAGGGACTCCATTCCCTTTTCTCAACTTCTTCGACTCCGTAGACTGTGTCAATCTCAGGAGGACTTTTGGGAAAAGGCTTTGGAAATGGTGGAGTTTTTTTTAGACAAAGGTCATATCCTGAAGCCACACTTCAACATGCGCTTCAGCGGGTCAAAAACTTCACTCGTGCCGACGCCTTTTTACCACGCACCCGTGATACCAACCAAAGGAGCAAGCTGGTTCTTACTTACCATCCACACAACATCAAAGCCAAAGAAATATTCCTGAAGAACCGAGCTATCCTCCTTGCGGACCCTGAGACGAACAACATATTCTCCACCCCACCCCTAATTGTATTTAGGAGGGACAGAAACCTACGTGATCTTCTGGTTCGCACTCGCCTCCCCACATCACCCAACCATCTGGGTACTTTACCCTGCGGCCGACTTCGGTGTAAGACATGTTCTTTTGTTGTGCAAGCCGAACAGATAAACTTCCCTAAGGGGCTATTTATGATTAAGGATGGTTTCACTTGCGCTAGCCGCAACGTTGTCTACACCATTGTGTGTAAGCGCTGTCCTTTGAAATACATAGGAGAGACGGGACGATCTTTGTCGTGCCGAATGTCTGAACATATTAGGGCGATTACACAAGATAAACAGTGTCCTGTCTCCTGTCACTTCAATGGACGCGACCATATGGGTGTCAAGGACCTGGCAGTCGTTGCTATTGTCTCGTGCACAAACACACCCACGCGGGTCCAGATTGAAAACAGATTAATAGAAAATCACGGTACACTCGCCCCACATGGGATGAATGTTGTCTTTTCTCTGACCACCTAGGCGTTTGCCCCGCCCTCTCTCTGCTTTCCTATATAAATTCGCTCTGTCATCTCTCAGTTTCACTTTTTTGGATACTTTGGATTTCACCGCAGCTAAGTTTCTTCATTTTATTTTTTATTTTCGTTTTATTTGTGTATTGTATGTTCGTTGAAAAAGGCTCTTTGCCGAAACGTTCGCTGTTTTGTTACGTCCGGTCAGGCTAACCCTTACCTTGTTTACGTCTTTTCCATTTAAGTTTAGAATATGAAGGACCAAACACATCAACATGTATTTTACAAACAATATCTCATACATAAGTGAAACCTTGCTGGAGATCAGCTTTCATGTAAACAAAGTTATTTTGTACATAAAACATAACAACAAAACCCACTGAATGTTTGGTCTAAAGGAGTGCCTATCCCTAGTCAACACATGTCAACCTTTATTATATTTTGGTTTTTAAAAAAACAACAACAACAAAAAACAACAAAAAAAAACAACAACAAAACAAACCTGAATACAGCATAAAAAACAGTTGTTCTTTTTAAAATTGAGAAAAAAATGTAAAAAAATAAATAAATAAATACAAACATTTTTAAAATGTGCCATTTTGAATAAGAGAAAAGATTAAAAGATACACTAGGGTATTGTGTGCTTAAAACAATAAGTTAAGGATTTTTTAATTGACAAATAATTGTATTGAAAGCTTTATCACTGCTGCATGTAATTTCATTTTGAATGCATAAATACATAAGTAAACATCATCTCCTCCTTGCTCTTCCCACATTGAACATGTTGAACATTATTAAATGATGTTCAGGTCAGAACAAATCTCTTACATTAAAATGCATTGCTCAAATTCCATGTAATCAGATCTTTATTTCTTTGTTTTACACTGATCAACAGCAAATTTTATGATATGATCTTGTTTGTTAGTATTGAAAGCTATTCACATATATGAATACTTTGATTAATTATGCTAGCTGTAGTAAGACTGATTCCTGCCTTCAAATAAACTAAGAACACATTCAGTCCATCTTGACAAAGTTGAGCTTACCATCAACTTTTAACCTTATTTTTACAGAGGAAGAGGGAATTGTCAGGGGAATAGAAATAGTTTTTGTCCCCTTTATATTTGGATAAAGACTGAAAAATTTTCACCAAAAGTAAAATTTAAAAAAAAAAGACATAACCTATAGTTCTCCCAGAATTCATCTGTAAATGGGGTATCATTGAGAAGTGAAGATGATCATACCCTTTATTAGTGTAAGTAAATGAATAATAGATTAAGATTTTTAAAGCTTTTAAAATTTTAAAAAAAAAAATAGACACTAATAAACTGTTGCTTATTCAGCAGATAATACAAAATTAAACAACAAATAAAGTTAGCCATACAATGCTAGTGCATCTCATATAACACATAGACAGTATTTACTTCAGAATTATTTTTTTCCTAGTTTTTCCTCGTTTAAAATTGGGTGTTTCTGAAATTCTATGCTTAAATTCCATGCAAAAAATATGGTAATTAATTTACTATTTTGCAGAAATTCTAGTGCAGGAAAATATTACAAATTGAAAGGATATTTCTTTTCTAAATGCAGGGAAAAAATAATACATAGGTCATAAAATTTTGAAAACATATAAACCATAAAACCTAACATGTTGGAATCTATGTAAGATAGCTCGCTTGATCTAAACAGTCCACGGTAAAAGTAATTCAATAAGTTCCCCACTTAACCATCTAGACAGGTACAGTCAATAGTAAAGGTAAATCAATAAGTTCCCCACTTAACCATCTAGGCAGGGGGATTACAAACTTCTGATAATCATTTTGTTAGTTTTAAAATAATTTTTCACACATAGTCTTAACTCAGTTTTGGGGTGATTTTATTTTGTAAACTTCATTTTATTAAATGGTTTACCATCCATTATGTGTGTGTCTGCTCTTGAGTGATAGCTTCATTCTAATAGATGGAACCAAGATTGGAAGAGCCACCTCAGAGGTTAAATCAATTGAGATACTCTGCATTGTCACTAGCAAAGTCAATATGATCTGTTATTGTTATTGAAACTTTACTCTGAAAGCCGTCCTAAAGAACTTGAGACATTTTTGGCTCATTAAATAGCATACATGACGGAGTCATTGTGATGTGGACTGAGCTGGAGCAATGCTTCTCAAACTGTTGTGCTCTTTGACATTTATTTTAAATCAACAATGGCATTCTTAATTTTTGCTGACTGGCATAAGCCACACACAAAAAGGAGAATATAGAGAAGAAACATATAAGATAAGATAAGAATCATGTATGAGAATAAAATTCAGAAAAATGTTAATTCAGTACCAGTCATTGGGCTGCTGTCTATTATTAAATGAATCTGCCTGAAACATAAGTGTAAAAGGAGGATTCAAAGAGTATTTGTTATTAGTTCCTGGTGTGCTGCTGGTAAACATTGGGCAATCAAGCTCATGATAGGGGAGGCTAAAAATTTGTTTTATTGATTTATTTCACCAGCACAGTAGGACAGAATGTTTGGTGTTTTTGTTGTTGCTGTTATTTATGTTTGATGAAGAAGGTTGTAGATATAGCCCTATATCAGAGAGATTTGACCACAAAGAGTTCAATATTACTGACCATCAGGGTCCTATACCAACTTATCAAACCCAAACCACCTTACTTTGCCACGCAAATACACAGAGTCCCACTGTCCAGGTGTGTCATAGTACAGGAGCAGGTCTTGGGGTCCATATTCCTTAGAGAAAAATTGTGTTTTTATAAATTAAAAATTTTGCTAAAATTAATAAGAAATATTCTAGAAAGAATAAAACTGATTAAACTAATTAATACAGGTGACATCATGATTTGTGAGCCACAATTTATTAAATTTGTGGTTAAATTCTCAACTCCTATTTTTTAAATAGCATTTGTGTTTACTACTTCTGCTCGGTTTTGGTGAGAATGCACATTAAGAACAAATATCTGACTTATATTATCTTATCTGTTACAGATGCTCCTTCTATACAGAAGATTATTGCCATTAATGTTAAGTAAAAAAAAACATGGTTCTAAAAAAATGGAAACAATGTTGTTTTTGTGTGTGTCTATGTTGTAATCATACCCCTCTCATCATTGATCTTCAAAACTAAATGTTATGAGAATATTATATTATATTATTATATTATTCAAGTTTAAATTTATTACCTTTTTTTTAAAAAAAAAGAAGCAATCATTTAGTTCAATTAATTTGTAGTATCTCAAATATTAAGGTCTTTAACGAATAGATATTGAACATGAATTTTAAAAATATATTTAAAAAAGGTCTGTCATTAAAAGAATCGCATCTGATGCTGGGATTTTAGTAAAAAAATATAGCATGTCAAAAAATGATAACCATGACGAAAATTAAAAAACAACCTATTTATCATATTATTTTTTTAAAATAGCTTAATTTTTAGGTTCACCTCTGCCATGCAACTCACCACAGGGTATTTAAACTCATAATTCAGTGTTCCTTGTTGTGTGAGGAAACAAAATCGTGTCAGAAACTCCCAATCCTTGAAGGCAGAAAATGGAAAGCAAACAGAAACAGTAATCAATAAATCATTGCACTGATTAGACACACTATTTGCACATCACCAATACAGAAAAAGGTCAGCACTATACACCAGGGTTGTACATTCTGCATGAAGATACATGAATGTCATAGCAAATAGAACAGGAAAAAAGAAAACTTATTTAGTTTACAAGAGAAAAATCTACTTCATGGCTAAGTATTTCAGGTAGACGAGTGTTTCTTAATGCAAATGTATCAAATATTCATATCTTAATTGGTCCATTCCTAACATTAAACCATTTTATTCTAGCAATAACCATGTGTGTGAGTTTTATGAATTAGGCCGTTATAGTTCAAATACACTATTTTAATGTAAAAAATGTTTTAATTCCTTATTAATTTTGCTTGAAAGGAAAAATTCTATTTACTTTAACTTAATATAATCATTTATAAAATTGAATGATAAAACTGTGCTTTGTTTGAAAAATTATTCTGAGGCCTATGTAATTTTTCATGTATGCAATGGTTAAAAGTTAGATTAGTATGGATGATCTTGAATGGCAATTTGACATTTTTTTCTTAATTCACCTGAGCATCATCTTTTGCCCCTAGAAAGCTTCACTTTAATTTACTTATTAAAAAACCAAATAAAAATGAGAAATTGTAATTATACTAAATAAATATTAATTATATTATCTTATCTGTTACAGACGCCCCTTCTATTCAGAAAATTATTGTGTTGTACGCTTATCTATGGTTTGTGTTTAGTCTTGCATTCTTATTAGAGTTTTAAATGTTGATAAAGTGTTGGCTTTCCTGGTGTCTTCAGGCAAACCATTCCATGCCCGAATTCCGGACAGGAAGAACAAAAACTTGACTGTGTTTGTTCTTGCATACGGAATAAGACTAAATAAATCAACTTAAAATTGTAACAATTATAAAAAAACAACTCCTGGTTATGCTTTAAATTTTGCTTCAATTAGATTCATAATAAGAAGGGGGGAAAAAAAGACAAGTAATGGACATCTGCCTTGGTAAGCCTCCTGGTGATCTTCCTTCCCAATGTGCTAAGTTGACCCTTATCTGAGAATATAACTGCAGTCAACCAAGGGTAGTTCATAATTTTTATACATTCATCAGTATTTCCCAAAATTTTCAGGCCATCACTAACAAGGGTTTAAAAACTTCCCTTCAACATTTCTCTTGAAGATATAAACTAATCCTGAATGCTAGGTTGCTATTCTCAACCTTTTCTTCAATACCTCAGATAAAACAGATCATCAAAGGCTCACTTCAGTGGTGAGGTTACCAAAAAGATTATTGATTTCATTTTATGACAAGAGGACTCAAATAATGTCATTAGGTAATAACAGTTTCTTTAGTCTTTATTCCTTATAACATGCGATTCCTTTTTCCATTAAGTTCTCTTTATCTTATTTTGTCAATGTTTGCTAGAAATGTATAATTTTAGGTCAAACATAATCTGCGGATTTCCATTTTTCTTGCATCATAAATATTTCCTTTTATCTGAAGGATGCTATACAATATTCAAAATGGTATCTTAATATATTAGAGCAGGGGTGTCCAATATTTTCTGCTGGAGGGCCGCATTAAATGTCAAACAGCAGCTTAAGGGCCTACTACACACAGTTTTGTTGTTAACTATACGTAAAAATAGTATTTTTTTTTAGATTAAAAGGTCTCCAGGGGGCAGATGAGAAGGCCTCGCAGGCCATAGTTTGGAGACCCCTGTATTAGAGGATAAAAAATTTGTAATTAATTTGCACTAATTATTATACACTATACTTAACAATTAAAATCTTTGACAAGTACTTCTTGTAAAAAATAAATTTCAGTGTCTAGTTCCAAATCAAAAATATATAGATACCATTATATTGTATTATTATTTAATATAAATTAATATAATTATGAGTGAAAGTGACATTATGATTTATGCAAATGAATCAGTCAATCTAAATTAAAGCTTTATTATTATTATTTAATTATTATTCTTTAGTCATTTAGTATTAAGACAAATGATTTTTTTTTTTTTTGCAGAACATGATTATTATTATCATTATTGACTTTATAGGAAAATATTTGAATGACATAATAAAGTTATCTTGAATTGAAAAATTAACAGTAGCCTGGAAATGGCTAAAAACTTCATCCATATTATGCTGTATAATTTATAATAATTTATAATAATAACATGATGGGCATTGACTATTAGGGCAAGGTAAGGAGACTGAGACAGTTACATTAAATTTACATCTGCAATTCAGCACTAGACAAATTATAATATTTAATATAATATTGTTTATTATTACTACTATTAAACTTGAACAGGTCCTAAAATGAAGAGCTTGTTCTATTTCTAATTCTATCATTAGATTCTATGGACTATGACAATGGCATAGACTATGGGGCAATCCTCCGAATCTCGGTCCCAAATTATCTTTCGTGAGTTACCGATTACTATTTTGTTAATCAGTACATAATTCATTGTAATTTCTTAAATAAAAACAAATTATGGCAGGTAGACCAGCCGCTCCGATAAATATTACTCTCAATGTTTTACCTGCAGCACAACTAGCAGGAATTGAACTCAAACTATAGAAGGACTATGGATACAAGGCAAACGTAAACTCTGGTATCAGAGTGGTTCAAGTCAAACTCTGTTTGCAAGCAACTTGTTGGCCTTTCAGTGGCGCAACAGTCACAAGCAGAATGTTTTCGGCGGCTAATTGGAAATGCTGTGTGACAATTACAATATTTAGTATTTAATGAATGGTTTTCGGACAATATGAATCACTTATTTTTATCAATAATATATATTTTTTATATAAATAACATACTTTCATGTACTCTATGGTTACTTCCCTTTATTAGCGGCAAATAATTTGGGACCGAGATTCGGAGCATTGCCGACTATTGACTATGGACCATGGACACTATACTATGGCATGGTACATTAGTATTACATTAGTATTAGTATTGTATCTTGCGTGGATGGTAAATTCAACAGTCATCAGCTCCATAAATTAACAATCAACTATTTTTCTTAGAAATTGTATAATATACATGTAGGCCTAATAATTTATTAAAATTAAAAGTTAAAAAATTCAAAATTAAAACTTAATAATTATTATTAATTTAATTTTAATTAATTATAATAATTTAATTTATTTAAATGTAAATAAAACTTACCGATTCAGACTTAATAATACCCTTTATCCATTTAGTGTCCGTTGGAACAATATGAACACTTATTCCTAAAAATATGTAAAGCCATAATATGGCCATTGTTATTTAAATTTAAACATTTATAAAGTATAAATATAAATTTGAGCTATTGCCTCTGAAAATGTTCAGCATCTTATAAGACGCCATACTTGATGCTGCGTTGGTCACGTGATTGTTTCTATAACAACAAGTTATTGGGTGGGTTGGGGGTAGAGTTGGGATGAAACATTTGAGTCCTTTTATGTAAGCTTAGGTCACTTAGGAGTAGGAGAACACGATTATTATTATTATTATTTTATAGTTCCTTACATATTATATATTATACTGCAATACTCTTAAACAGGAACAAAATTCAAAATATACCACATGCACACTGTCCCTCTAAATTGAGAAAACGTGAGGTACTGGCAGTGCTGGGCAAAAAGCCTTCCCCAGTTAACGGCACACTAAAACTAAAGGGAAAGGGTAGGGGGTGCGGTAAAAGAGAAAGAAATTATTTTAATTTTATTAGCCTTGTCATCCAGTTTCGGTCATTAAAGAGTCAAGTTTGTATTTCTTTTGCGTTTCGCTAAGGACTTTATTTTAGTAATGTGGAATAGTTGAATAGTTACAATTACATATTCTACTGAGAATCTAACGTTACTAACGTCAAGTTGTCTGCAAACCTTTTAAATTCAATACTTTATAAAATTATTTTTTAATAATAATAACTAAAATCGGTTGTGGCGTGGCAATGGATTTATCTGGCCGAAGTTTGTTTAATTCTTGAAACATAACAAATCAATATATAACAAGTTCATTTTGATTATAATTCTGTCATGCAATAAGATACAGAGATGTAGCTAGGACCTAGGGGACCGTCCATAATTGACGTCACGCACCTGGGGGAGGCGGGGTCCACACATTTGTGACAATATGTGATGAAGGGGAGGCGGTGTTTGAGAAATGTGACGTCACATCAAAAACTCACAACTTTAACTTTAATAAAAGTTCCTCTTAAATATTTGATTTCTTACTATTTTTAAGGCGTTTCATATGGCTTCACGGGTGTTACGATTTTAGAGTGCATCCTTACACTAAATACATACTTGTATGACAAAAAAGTGATTAGAAATATCCTCATTTTCAAATAGAAAATACCTCCTTAATTGGGGGGAGGGGAGGGGGCAAATCTTTGAGACGTCAATTTGGAGAGGGGTCTAAGTTTTTGTGACGACGCATGACGAGGGGGAGTGAAAAATCGGCCAAAATTGCGTGAAGTCACTTATGGATAGCTATTAGGGTATTTTATGGAATAAATAATACAATTTGCGCCCCCTTCCCTTTTTTGAGTTTAATTAGTATCTTCTTCACTTATAATAGTGTGATGTTGAAAGCCTTATTTTTGCGCCTATTCAGAGTGAGATGAGAGAATACCAATCGCAAATATTTATTATTTTAGAATATCGAGGCATGTGAACAACATGAAGTAGCGGTGCAGTTTATTAGAATAAAATACTAAATTAATATCCTGATTTGAGTGAAATATGCGAGTCATAAAAATGATTTGAGTTTACTTTGAAAATTTTGGTTCAATTATTTCACCAATATCTTTCCTTCAAAATCACTACTTAATTATATTTTCGCTTTAAAGTTAATCAATTTCTTCACCCCCGTAGATATTCTAGAAAAAAAGAATGTTTCTGCCACACCTCTCACGGTAATAAATCAGTCAATGGTGAATACGTGAATAGAGACTAGACAGAATTATTGATCGTAGCAGAGAGTGCGATATACAGGACTTTTCCTAAACCAAACACAGAGGGGCGCATAAAACTTCCAGCACAGCAAGGAACATAAGTCAACAACAGGGCATACGAGCACAATCCACACCAACCTCATCATGGCACATTGCTCCACCAACTACACTTCAGTATTACTACAGTAAGGCACACCCGACTCCTGCTACAGTGGGGTACAACCTACTCGTACTCGTACTCCAGTAGTCACACACTAAGCAATGGCACAAGCTGCATCTACCACAGTAACGAGTAGTTTTAACTGGAAGACAGACAGGGATGCCATTAAATTTAAAGGATAGAAAGAAGGAAGTAAGTCACGGATATAGACTTACTACTTTAGACTAGAGTCATAGATGTTGACCAATCCGTCAGTTGTATGGACCAGGCCTAACCCCACTAATAGGATAGGAGAATATAATACAGAATAGGACTGCATAAAGCTTTTTTATTTAAAAAAAAACAAATTACACAGACTATTTGTGTAAGGAAACAATAAATTAAAGCTTTATTATCAACTAATACAAATAATGGTAGACGTTTCGGCTCATGCCTTCATCAGTACAAAAACAATTACATGTAATTTAATATATATGTAAGTACATGTAATTGTTTTTGTACTGATGAAGGCATGAGCCGAAACGTCTACCATTATTTGTATTAGTTGATAATAAAGCTTTAATTTATTGTTTCCTTACACAAATAGTCTGTGTAATTTGTTTTTTTTTTTAGGAGAATATAAAAGTTTATTTATAGCAAATCTTGAATTTCCCAGTAAGCTGTGACTAAAGTCTTAAGCTAAACAATAACTATTTAATATTTAAAAGTATTATAGCAAACTGAAGGATTTAAGACAAATGACAGCTCTTTGTTTTTTGCCCTTGAGAAAAAGCTTTAATAATAGTTTGAAAATTTTTAACTTGTAAGAATGCTTATCTATGGGCTGAAAAGTAATCTGTTCTAGGCAATTACAAAAAATTAGGTCTTATTTTTGATAAATAAGATCTATATTTCAATCTATGTTTTCTTTAAAAACTTTCCCACCGCCACCAATGAAGTCCTTCCACTAGTCCAGTGCTAAAACTTAAAACACTGCCCCCCCCCCCCACACACCTCACACACATAATACATGCATGGAAATTTTAAAAATCTTACAGTAAATTTTAATTTTAAGTCCCTCTTGAATTGTTTTTTCTTATTGTGAAAATTTATGTCACCCCTGCCCCTCATAATTGATTCAATGAGTGCACTTTTCTGTTCATTGTAATCCTTATCAATTAAAACATGAGTCAGATCAAACATTCTATTTTGAAAACGTGTTTAATCATAGGTTTAGTGTACCAACATGTCATTATAATATGTTTTGTTTAATTAAGATATGAATGTTTTAAATTGAATCCATGTTAAGTATATGATGTATGTGTTACTATTTTATGTAAAGTGTAGTGAGTCCAGATGCTAGCTGGGGTGCCATGCTGTATAAGTACTCAAATTATTATTATAATTCAGAGTTTATCTTGGATCTAATTGCTGATTGAGATGACCCTTTGATGAGATGACCCTTTGATGAGTTGACCCTTTGATGAGATGGCCCTTCAATGGGATGACCCATTGATGAGATGGCCCATTGATGAGATGACCCTTTGATGGGATAGCCTTTTGATGTGATGACCCTTTGATGGGATAGCCTTTTGATGTGATGACCCTTTGACGGGATGACCTTTTGATGAGATAGCCCTTTGGTGAGATGACCCTTTGATGAGATGGCCCCTTGATATGGCCCTTTGATGAGATGGTCTTTTGATGAGATGGCCCTGTGATGAGATGGCCCTTATCTTATCTTATATGTTACAGACGCTCCTTCTGTACAGAAGATTATTGCGTCCTACGTATTTCTATGGTTTGTGTTTAGTCCTGTATTCTTACTAGAGTTTTAAATGATGATAAAGTTTTGGCTTTCCTGGTTTCTTCAGGAAACCCATTCCACGCCCGAATACCAGACGGAAAGAAAGAAAACTTGTATGTGTTTGTTCTTGCATATGGAATAAGAAAGGTGTTTTTATCTTTATGTCTATTTGAGGGTTGTATTAAGTTATCTTTGTGTTGTATTTCTAAATTAGAATTAATTGCCTTATGTATAATTTACTAATTTACTCTTGGTTCTTCTATCCTCCAGTGTTTCAAGGTTTAATGATTTAACTAATGGTGTTACTCTTGTCAGTTTTGAATATTCTCCAGTAATAAATCTGGCAGCTCTTTTTTGGATTTGTTTTAACTTATCAATATTTTCTTTGGTGGATGGGTCCCATACAGAAGATGCATATTCTAGTATAGGTCTCACCAGGGTGAGGTAGCATTTTAGTTTTATATCTTTGTTACATTTGTAAAAGTTTCTTTTTATAAAGCCTAAGGTTTTGTTTGATTTTTTAATAACTTCATTGACATGGAAGTTCCAAGATAGTTTCTCATTTATTATGACTCCTAAGTATTTTGCATCTTTAGTTTGGGTTAGTTCTTTTCCATGAATGAAGTATTTTTAATTTATTTGTTTCTTTTTCTTTGTTACTTTTAGCAGTTGACATTTTTCTGGGTGGAAGGACATACTCCAGTTAGTTTCCCATTTTATTAATTCATCTAAGTCTTTTTGTAAAATTTTGCTATCTTGTTCTGACTTGATTGTTCTATAGATTATACAATCATCAGCAAATAACCTAACTTTAGTTCCTGTTGAGATATTGTTGGGTAAGTCATTTATATAAATTAAAAATAGTAAGGGACCTAGGACAGTTCCTTGTGGAACTCCTGAGTTAACCTTTATTGGTGTAGATTTAGATCCATTAATTATTACAGTTTGCTCCCTACCCAATAGGAAATCTTGGATCCTTTGATGAGTTGGCCCTATGATGAGATGGCCCTTTGATGAGAAGGCCCTTTGATGAGATGGTCCATTGGTGAGATGACCCTTTAATGAGATAGCCTTCGATGCCCTTTGAAGAGATGACTAATACACAAAAAACATGAGTAGAAAGAACAACAGTTATGGAATTTCAACAAAACATTACAAATTTTATTATGTTCCGTTTTCAGCAGCCTATGGAGTATAAAAAAATAATTTGGTTCTCTTTTATGTCAACTATAAATATTTCCACATAAAATAGAAACTATTAATTATTGTACAACCATCAAGATATTTTACAACCTTATTTCCCTTTAAAAAAACAACAACCTTTTAATCATCACAACACAAACAAATCTATTAGAAGCTTTCTAATAGTCTAATGCTAATAAGGCCCTGTGAACAATCAATGCTAATGTTTTTTTTAAAGAAGCAGATACACACACAAAAACAACATGAAAGAAAAATACTTTCTTTATTACATTAAAATCATAGCTGTTGGAATGCTCTGTGAGATTTATGGGGGGGACATGTTATGCTGTCCATTAATGAAAATAAGAAAGGAAGCATTAAGTATATCAAAAAAAAATTTTATACAAATATGAATGTTCATTGTGACATCTTTTGTTTTCATAATTCAGTTTTTTTTTTGTTGTTTTTTTTTCAAAATTTTTTTTTGACTTTTTGCTAAAATAAAAATATTTTAAAGATCCCATAATAATATGGTGTGGCTTTTCATAAAAATATTTGCATGATCTTTTTGTCCACCAAATTTTGGAGGTAGCAATTAAAAGTAATAAAGATATGACAAGATAGATTCTGTTTAAACACTTACTTAAACTTAAATGAATTGTTAATTGGATTATTTCTAACTAGAGGTTTAAAAAAAAAAATTATAGTTTCATTGCATAAATGATTGCTGCAAGGCAAATATTTTATACATAGGTGAAAAATTCTTGTGTTTCATAATATTTTACTTCGTAGTTAATTTCTAATGTTAGAATTTTGAATGCATGAAATAAAACAATTAATTTATGCTAAGAATTCTCAAGACATTAAACAATTAGATAGCTTCAGATATTTTTATACATTTACACAAATTAAATCAACCATGATTGCTAAAGAAATAATCAATAACTATGTTTGAATTCAACATTTTAAAAAACGAGAATTTCAACAAATGATCATTGGTAAGATGCCTTTAAAACTGATGCGATATTGTGAAACCGTTTGGTGGTTCTGCTGGCATTTGTTCACTTGGAAGATATCACACAAACAACAAAGTTTAATAAAGTTACATTGTGATGCAGCTCCTAAGGCACAGGGAATGTTTATCACTTAAGTGAATCTGTGATTGGATAAAACTTAGTGACAGAAATATATACAGTAAATACCACTTAAAAATGTGTGGATAGAACATTGTTTGCTAATAAGATATATCGTAATACTATTCTCTTCATTAGAAGTGTTAGACATCACAGCTGAATTCATTTTAAAAAACATTTTTATGACTGAGATTTAACTTAGAAAATTGTAAAAAAATCTTGCATTCTTGTGATAGATCAATTATAATTATCTCCAATTCAATAAAGTTAATAATTAAGGCAGAAAATAATGAAAATGGAACCTTGTTTGTGAGTAAATTTCTGTTTCTAGAAGAAAACATTGTGGGCATCAACAATTTTTTAATCTAAAAAATGCAAAACAACTTTATAAGAAAATTCAGTTCATTCAACATCAAATTTCCAGGCAAAATATTTTTTCTCAAGTAGTGCCAAGGTATCAAATTATATCTTTGATGACCTGCTGTACACATCTTAGAGATGGAATCGTTACAATTCAATATTGGATATAATTATGTGAGAGAAATTCACAGCTGGAGTACCCTCAGCTGATCATGAAATGTGTTAAATAACTGAAACACATCTGTCACATATGTAGCACATCTGATTCACAAAGTGTGTGCTAATATGTAGCACATTTTATCACAACATGAATACCATATGTCTGTCACAAAGTGTGTACTATATGTAGCACATCTGATCACATAGTGTGTACTGTATGTAGCACATCTGATCACATAGTGTGTACTGTATGTAGCACATCTGATCACATAGTGTGTACTATATGTAACACATCTGATTACATAGTGTGTACTGTATGTAGCACATCGGATGACAAAGTGAGTACAATATGTAACTTATCTAATCCCACAAAGTTCAAAATAAATAGCAGGTAGAGTGTAGCATACTGACACATTTGATCACTAAAATGTGCCATACATATTCAAAAGTGTTAAGTATGCACAGGTACCATCAGAAAATGTGTACAGCACGCAACACGTCTGCCAGACAAGATCAGGACAATTATATTGAGAAGTAAACACATGAAATCTTTATGGTAATGAAAGCCAAAAAATGGATATCTACATGACATTGGTGCGTTGTAAGAAGTAATGCTATAAAAAGTAATAGTGTTATCACAAATACAGTTTTCTTTGCATAGGATTTTTTTTTAAAGTTATGGATTATATTATTTATAGTTTTTAAAAAAAATGAATATCATTATCACACATAAAAAAATGTGGAGACATTAAAATTACCACAAATATGTAAAAGGCAAAAAAAATTTACTTTTAAAATATATTTGTGTGTGTAAGAATGAAGTAAAGTAAATTTGACAGAAAGAAACCCTTCCTAATGTCACATGTTTGATTCTCACATTAGTGCTCTGGGAGCCAATGAAAAAAATAATCAAAGCACCATATACAGATTACCCTTACTAATTTTTACAGACCCAGGAGACTGAAATGTTAACTTCGCCCTTTCCTGGACTCTTTGATAAGTTAATTTAGATTTTTAAAAAAAAACCTGCCTTATTATTAAAGCAAAAGTGAACTTCAAATAATGAAGCGTTGTAAGTAAACATAGGAGCTACAGAGATCAATATACTGATCGCGTTCTCTCAAGGTTAAGAACTAAAATAAAATGTTATTGTTAAACATAACTTCATAAAGGTTTTCTAAATTTCAAATTAATGAAAAGCATAAACTTTTAAAACCTGGCCAACATTTTAAGACTGGCTAAAAAATGAGAAGCTTAAATCTAGTTTAATAAAAGTGTTAGAAAGCCAACACAAATGAACTGCATGTCATTGCATTATTTTTGTTTAAAACAGTTATGCAAAGTGTTTGCTCAATCTTATTTTTTTTAAAGCAAAAATCTGCATGAAATTGTTATTAGACATAGAAAAAAATTACTTTAATAACATTGTTACAATAAGTAATGTCCTTTGCCAAAATGCATCGTTCTTTACAAAATACATATTCCTTTGCAATTAATTTTTATAATATATTTAAAAATTCTCTGTTTGGTGACAGATTGGTTATGTTATTCAATTTTCTAAACTATTGGATATCTAAGGCAAAACAAACTGGAGTGCAAAAATTTAAAAAAAATAAGTCTATGAATTCTAAAAAGGCTGGAATGCCATAATCTTGTATAAGAAAATATATTTTAAAAAATTAATTTGTTTTAACCAAACACCACCAAATATAACTGAATTGGAAAAAAAAAAAAAAAAAAAAAAAAAAAAAATTAAAAAACCCAAAAAACTGCTTCTAAAAATTATTTGCTTCAAGTTTAAGATTTTATCACTAAATTGGAGGTCTCAAGTTAAGTACAGGCCCACAAGGGTTTGCTCTATATGTTATGCACATGCAGGATTGCATAATGTTTGAATGCTTGATATTATTAAATGCTGAATGAAATAATCAGTGGGCTTTTTAGAATGCAGTATTAATGTGTTGAATCACTGTACGTTTATGCACATGTGAAGTTACAGAACAAACCAGTATGTACATTTTTAATAAATGAAATCCTTGGCCAGGGCTTACTTTATTATCATAAAACAATGTGATAAACTTATTACCGAGTATACAGTAAAATTCAGAAGAAACATTCTGTGATAGATTTTAAAATATGAAAATGTTTGATTCAAGCTGTTTATAACTTTGAACATAAAATAACACAATTACCTATACAAAATAAAGATTAAATTTGGTTGACCATTGAAGAAAACGAACAAGTTTCAATTACAGTTTAGGTCAAAACTTAAAACGTTTTTAGATCAAATAGTTGTAAAGAGACAGTCTTCCTTACTACTTTTGTCAGTTTTAATTTTTAAAAAAAAGACAGTAAAAAGTGGAATGGCTTAAGCATCATAACAGTTTAAAACAAATTAAATTTTTTTTTCAAAAACATGTTTCGATTTAGTATGCACTTATGTTACAATAATGTGAACATCAATAACCATAGTGAATGAATCAATCACTAAAAACAGTCACCAGTTAGGCCCGCGCATTCCTGGGATCATTTAGGTGAAGGCTTAGATGTTGGTTGTCTTGGAAGAAGTTGTGAACATATCCTTGTGGTTGGCGGGCTGGTCTCCACCCAGTGGCGCCACAATGGGAGGTAAGCCGGTCACTCTCAGGGGTGGTAGCTGCACCGAGCTGTCCTCGTCATCATCGCCATGCAGCGCCCTATGCAGGGCATGGCTCCTTGGAGGGGGGAGAATGGTGCTGCTGCTGTGGCCATTGTGAGTGCTGGTGCTGTTGGGTGCCGCGCCGTTGGTGGAGATGCCGTGTGACAACTGTGTTTTGATTGGAGGTAGAGAGGAACTGAATTGAGGCTGTTGAAGAGAAAACGTGGAATTTGAATTAAACAAAATCAACATTTAATTATTTATGATTATAACATTTTATATATATATATATTTGGGCTGTTAATTTAAACTTAATCGTTAACTTTTGAAAAAATTAATTGTTAATTTCGATTAAAGCCAAAAAATTGAAATGTATGGTGTCAAAAGTAACATTAAATAACAATAAATTTTATTAACATTTAAATTGACAAAGCGTGGTAATGCATGCCTAATCGCTACCAAAGAACGGTAAAGTGCGCCTTGATAAAACTCTCTTTAGTGCGTGAAAAAAGATGTATTCGTCTTTCGGCAATGGCAGTCGTTTCCCTCGCTAGTGTTATCACTCGATTCATGAAGTTTTTTTGGTAGTTTATACGTTTTTTTTAAAGATGCGATTTAACTATACTTTATTATAAAAATAATAGTACTAAACTACAGGTAAAATTAGTATTACACTCAAGACGGTCATTTAGATACATAAAATAACCATTCTTATCCTAAAAGATGAAGTCAGTATGACTATAATAATATAAATAAATTTTGCGCAATTTTTAAAATTTCATTACCGGTTGATTGCAATATGAGAAATCCTTACGAGAATGAGGCGGAAGTTTAACAAAAACCTTATGTGGCTTTAAAGGTAAAAAGTAGTTGTTGATAATCGAAATAACACTGGAATGTCTCCTTTATATGACATCTTTTAACCAACAACGCATAAAGACAAGTTTAATGACATTATTTGGTTCAAATGATGAGTGTGTCTCATTGACAATATAACCAGCAGAGCGGAATTATCGTTCGCATAGCTGTATACTTCAGATTGTCTTAGCTGAAGTTTCTGATACTGCAGTGGATGTATGGTTAGCAGGTTATATGTAAGCGAAGTGTTAGAACCATGGTAGCAATGCTCCCTTTACGCAGCGTGGCTATGCAGATATTTGACCGCTGCCACACAGCAAATTTTGTAAAATATTTCACAAAAATTGGACGTTGTGCAACTTTGCCGATGAGTTTTTAAAAAACCTTAACACAAGGACCAACGTAGATTAGACTTAGATGGAACATTGCATGGTAGGCTAATAATTTCTCTCAAAGGACACATCAACCTTTATCAACATTTTGAACTTTCACGTCAGTCAATAGTTAAAACCAAAATGTTTGTGTAATCGTACAGAAAATTAGTTTATATTTAGCGGCCAAAATATTTTACTTTTAGTACATTTATAAGTGGTGGGTCGATTAATGGTTATAAAAATTTTTATCATTAAAAAATTGTAACGATTAATCAAGAAATTAATTGTTAATTTCAGCAGCCCTAATATCTATATATATATAAACAGCGCTTTTTAAAGAAAGTAATAAAATAAATGAAGAAATACAATGAACTAGGGTTGCACTAACTTCCCCTCTACTAAAGCTACATGACAATTGATGCATTCAAGTTTAGTAACTTTTTAAGAATTTAACTCATTAGCTCCTGATGCGACTAAATGCGTCTTTATAGGGGTCCGTACAGATGCGTCCAAATGCGTCTGTTCGCATAGCGACGCACTCTCGTATTTTTAGTTAAAAATAGCATGGAAATCTCACTTTCCTCGAGACTTCCGGCTTTTGTGTGATTCAACGAGATTTCAATAAAAATTACCGGATGTTTTTATCTTCTTTCACTTTCGATCCATGTGTGTTTTAGTTTGACGCGTCTCTATCGAGTATGTATTCACCCGAGGTGTCGGAAATCGCGATATCGGTCTTTAATCGTCATTATTTCGTAGTGCACGTTATATTATTATTAAACTTAATTCATTCCTGGATGTGTTAATCATTTTATTTTTTAAGATAAATGAATATCTTTAGAAAATAAAAGCATTTTCATCATGAAATCAAAAACTTAACGAAGTTGCTTCCCTTTTGTCCGGAATGTGGAATAGATATGGAAGTAGCCCTTCAGGAGCTATTGAGTTAAAACAGATACTCACCATCCTTTCCCCCCCCCACACACACACACCCCACGCCACTGCACACTCGCATCTTACCCATGAACTATATTAAGACAAACGTTTTCAACAACTTGACAAAACACATTACACTCTCAATCTTCCCTCACTCTCTATTGCAAAATAGGATATCATTATAATATGCACCCCAATTGTGCTATTTATTGTATTTTGAAGATATGTTAGGATATATGCACCCCAATTGTGCTATTTATAGTATTCTGCAGATATGTTAAGATATATGCACCCCAATTATTCTATTTATAGTATTCATCCTAAACGAATCTCAGAACATATTTATCCTTGAATCATCATAATCAATTGACATTTCTCTTTGTTTCTTAATCTTTGTGTATGATAAAGGACAGTCTTATGAAATTTCCCCTCGCCCCATCCCCAGTCCCTGGATGCTTTGACATTGATGTCAAACCTTTGTAGCGTTGGTCGCCTCGGTATCTTCCCCACGGAAGATCTTCGGATCCAAAGGTCCATACACTCGATCCCCGCCTGCATTCTGGTCGGACATGCCCTGCTTGAAGGTGATGAAAATGTCGAGGTTAGGCCCTGGCGCGTAATCGGAGCTGATGTCGTAGGTGTTGTCTGACTGTGAGGCACTGTCATCAGAGTCCTTCATGGCAGCAATCTGAGAAACAAATTTTATAAAAGAACATATTGTCTGATGGGTGGCAGTCAAAGTTTGGGTTGTTGATAATAGAACATATCGTCTGATGGGTGGAAAAGTTTAGATTGTGGATAATAGAAAATATCGTCTGATGGGTGGAAAAGTTTAGATTGTTGATAATAGAAAATATCGTCTGATGGGTGGAAAAGTTTAGATTGTGGATAATAGAAAATATCGTCTGATGGGTGGAAAAGTTTAGATTGTGGATAATAGAAAATATCATCTGATGGGTGGAAAAGTTTAGATTGTGGATAATAGAACATATCGTCTGATGGGTGGAAAAGTTTAGATTGTGGATAATAGAAAATATCGTCTGATGGGTGGAAAAGTTTAGATTGTGGATAATAGAAAATATCATCTGATGGGTGGCAAAGTTTGGGTTGTTGATAATAGAACATATGATCTGATGGGTGGCAAAGTTTAGATTGTTGATAATAGAACATATCGTCTGATGGGTGGCAAAGTTTAGATTGTGGATAATAGAACATATCGTCTGATGGGTGGCAAAGTTTAGATTGTGGATAATAGAACATATTGTCTGATGGGTGGCAAAGTTTGGGTTGTGGATAAAAGAACATATCGTCTGATGGGTGACAGTCAAAGGTTGGGTTGTTGATATTAAAAGACAGCCTGTAAAGCAAACCACCCAAACACTTTTTATTATTTTAATACAGGGCTGTCCAAACTTTTAGCAAAGATGCCCATATTTCATGAAATAAAAGTATGCGGGGGACAAATTGAGATTATTTTTTTTTCTAAATGGCATAAATTGAGACTGAGTTACAGGGTTTTTAATTGCAACAATTATATGACCATCTTTTGTTTTTAATTTGTAAGAGTGATATTTGGTGGGAGGAAAAAATTGACAATTTTTTAAATAAATATTAGAGCCAATAATGTGGTGTCAAAAATTGAGACGTAAAATTTGTCTTAAAATTTTAAGCAAACTGACGCATTAAAAATTTATTTTTACAACTTTAAAAAAGAAATTATAATAATTAAGTCATCTGTATGTGCCATCAAAATTTATAATATTAAGTCATCTGTTTATGTCAGTCTTCCTTTATGGTTGTGAGGCTTGGACGCTCACCGCAGACCTCCAAAAAAGAATTAGTGCGCTTGAGATGAGATGTTTTCGAAAAGTATTAAACATCTCCTACACGGCGCACATCACGAACGAAGCGGTCCGCAACAAAATAAGTGCTGTCATTGGCCCTTACGAGGACCTTCTCACCTCAATTAAAAAGAAGAAACTACGATGGTACGGACACGTTTCAAGATCTGGAGGTCTCTCAAAGACGATATTGCAAGGCACAGTCCAGGGAAGAAGGAAAAGAGGCAGACCAAGGAAGAGTTGGAAGGACAACATCAAAGAGTGGACCGGCCTTTCATTTAGCGATTCCCAGAAGGCAGCTCAGAACCGTGACACTTGGCATGAGATAGTGCGCAGCTCAAAATGGTGCCCCAACGACCCAGCGTCGGGTTAAGGGACAGTTCAAGTTCAAGTTTATGCCATCAAAATTCATCTAATTCTGTTTAAATAACAGTACATAACTTCATGAGCTATTGTAGTCAATATCAACGTTATTAAACAATAAAAGTCATTGATTTTTTCATCATTTGATTTCATCGTATTTTGTACTGAAATAGCACATAATTGCGGCTTTTCTTATTAATATAATTTTGTGTCTACAGAGAAATCTAATTATTTTACGCAATTTTTCAAACTCTTAAAGTCGCATAAGGGTTTTAGATAAACTGCTGCCTCATTCCCGTAAGGATTTCCCGTATTACGATCAACTGGTTATGAAATTAAAAAATTTGCGTAAAATCCATTTATAATATTATTGTCATACTGACTTCATTTTTTAGGCTAAGAATGGTTATTTTATGCATCCTAAAGACCATACTGAGTTTAAAACAATATTTACCTGTAGTTTAGTACTATTGTTTTAGTAACAAAGTATAGCCAAAACGTATCTTTAAAAAAAAAACGTTAAAACTACCAAAAAAACATATCAAATCGAGCAATAACACTAGCGCAGGCAACGGCCGCCATTGCCTTAAGTCGTATACATCATTTTTCAATCATTGAAGAGTTTTTACTTTCTGAGATCTCATTTCTAACAAGAGTGGTATCTAGGGATGCTTTAGGACGCTTTAAGGATAGCGGGCGGAGACGCATTACAACGCTTTGCGACTTTAAGAGTTAATTTCATAACCGGTTGATAACAATTCGGGAAATTCTTACGTCACTGAGGCGGAAGTTTTCCAAAAACCTTATGGCATAAGAAGAGTTAAGTGAGTCATGGTACACAGTAAAAAACAATGAAATGAAAACCTCACCTGTGTTGTCCTGATGGTGTAAGGAAAGTTTTCATCAACTCGACTCGGCCACGTCAGCATCTGGGGAAAAGAAACAAACACATGTAACAATGGAGGTCTAATTCTTATTGATGAGTGTTTGGGAGGATGATAAACTTGATGATAATGGTATAAACAGGGAGAGTAACGTTGAACTCACTGTTTTTATAACTAACATTATGCCCCCCCCCCCACAAAACCACACCCCATGATTAGATTTTGATTTACATTCTCTCCAATGCAGGCAAAGGGGGACAACTCCATTTGAAAATTAAAAAATTTAAAGAGATAAAACTAAAACATTAAAAAAAATATTTTTTGAAAAAATATACAAATAAATTTATTAAGTACAAAATTTGAGATTTGATAAATACATTTTTAAATCAAATCTCCCAAAGTCAATCTCTCTGAGACCACTTACAGAAGATTCCTGGCATTACCAGGGTCACCTTTCACCCAACATTGGCCATTAGTGCTGATTTAAAAGTTAAGTTAAGAACTGTTTCAATTCACATAAATCTCAGCATTTCTTAAAATAGAGAATCTACTTCAACTCATTATTGTATATATAAATATATATTTTAGGGGGGGGGGGGATTGGCTGAATTTCTAAACGCTAAAGAAATAATTTTGATGTTTTACAATTAATTTATTCTAACCTTTAAATTCCTTCTTGATTCATATGTATATAATTAATTTTTAATGGGATTTAAATAAAAATATGCACAATATAAAAAAAAATATTTCCATTTTTAATTTAAAAAATTTTTGTATAAAATAAATGAATCATGTCTCTCATTAGTTTTACTGCTCCAATAAAACCAAATAAATGTTTGAACTTTCAAATGGATGTGTGAATCTGGAATACATGAAAGGAAACACAATGTAAAAGTTACCAAAAAAACTGAGTGCCCAGCCAAAGCAATGAACTGTTGGACCCCATTGACAGACTTTTCTCTGGTCCATTTGGCCATAGAAAACATTGCAACAAGGGTGACAATCGGTGACGCCCAGAACCTGGAATAAATGAATTTACATCACTAGAGAACAAAATAATGAAAACTGAGTGCAATCATTTTAAAAATTACACCTTTATATCAACATCAAAGATGTCCGAGATTTCACACAGGCCTATGAATGTTTGTATTCACTGTACTTAAATTAAAAAGTTAAGCAAACAGTAAAATATATCAAATGAGTTTTAGCTGAAGGATATATTAATAAGATCCAGTGACACATGATTGAACAATTTGAAGACTGACATTTTTCATTTAATATCTGTGTAAACCTGGTCCTAACTATAACCAGATGGTGTATAGCGGGTCCTAACTATAACCAGATGTGTATAGCGGGTCCTAACTATAACCAGATGGTGTATAGCGGGTCCTAACTATAACCAGATATGCATAGCGGGTCCTAACTATAACCAGATGGTGTAAATCAGGTCCTAACTATAACCAGATATGCATAGCGGGTCCTAACTATAACCATATGGTGTATAGAGGGTCCTAACTATAACCAGATGGTGTAAATCAGGTCCTAACTATAACCAGATGGTGTAAATCAGGTCCTAACTATAACTAGGTGGTGTAAATCAGGTCCTAACTATAACCAGATGATCTATAGCGGGTCCTAACTATAACTAGATGGTCTATAGCGGGTGCCAACTATAACCAGATGGTCTATAGCAGGACCTAACTACAACCAGATGGTCTATAGTAGGTCCTAACTATAACCAGATGGTCTATAGCAGGTCCTAACTATAACCAGATGGTAAATAGCGGGTCCTAACTATAACCAGATGGTGTATAGCGGGTCCTAACAATTACCAGACGGTGTAAATGGAGTAGAAGGCCACGTAGAATGTTGTTTTTGTCTTGTAGTACTTGAGAGTGAACACAGCTGCTTTGGTGAACCACAACCAACCAATGAGAATGACTGTAATCATGCCGTAACCTGGAGGGCTCTCATAGTAGTACAGGACCAGACCAGGGTCAAATATCTGAAACAGGGAGGAACCAGCGTGAAATACAACTTGAAATATCTCAGTTGCCAGATTAGGTTTTCATAAAATGTATACCTTACCAGTTACCAGGTCAAAAATCTGAAATATGAAACATTCCTGGATAGGTTAGATCACACTAAAGTTGTCGTATGTAATATAATTTTTAAAATAAGACCTGCTCGGAAAAAGCTGATGTGCTAGGTAAAAAGTCAGAAATATGTGCTGGCCATTAATCAATGAAGTTTTGATGATAACTGATTTTTCTCTAACACAGAAACCTGTGTCTTGAAAGAAATCATTTTCTAAATTTATTACATGCTAAGAAACCCAGACGCCATTGAACTAATATTATAAGTGTTAAGATCTGATAAAAAAAAACTTAAACCACATATTTATTTAAAATGTAGTAATCAACAATGCAAAGATGACAGTTCAAACTGAGCACCACCCCTCCAGAAACAACAAACAAAAACCAATAGAAATGTTCTATTTGATAAAAGCTATTTATGCATTATCTCATATCTAATTTCATAGCTGTATCATCAAATTTACACATTTTTAAAACAAGTAGTCTTCCTGTTATTTCAAAGCTGCTATTTGGCACAGGCACAATACAATTTTAAAACCCACAGTTAGCAAACTATTATTGGATTAGCTCCAGCTATGCAAACTAAAAACTGATCCCTTTACATAAGACAATAACCTGGGTCTCTTCATTGATATTTAGCTTTTCAAACAGAACTCTCATCAGCAAGTCATCAATGTATTCCAAATTTTTGCATCATCAAAGTATTCCAAATTTTTGCATCATCAATGTATTCCAAATTTTTGCATCATCAAAGTATTCCAAATTTTTTAGTTTTTTTATAATGTCCTGCCAGGCTTGCATATAACTTGTATAAATAACTAATTTTTTTCTTCTAAAAGGCTGATTTCAGTCTCACCCATATTTTATCCAAGTCTCACCCATATTCTATCCAAGTCTCACCAATATTTTATCCCCATTTTTGCCTACTTACCACACCCTCCCAGATAAAGAGGACGACAGTGGCCACGATGTAGAGGTTGATGAAGATGGTGATCTTGATGGCGTTCTTCTTTGTCAGCCGGCCTCGGACGATGGTGTAGCCTTTGGCCATGAGAATCAGCATGAGCATGAAGATGATGTGACTGCACGCCTGGAGAATTCGGCCTGTGGAAGTTTAAATGTAAAACATTTGAAGAAGAATGTTGATATGATTTATGCAATGGCCGGTCGTACTTTTTATTCCAGTTATTTTGAATATGCAAAAAATAAATTAAAATTTCAGCCCACTTCCTTAATTTCTATCAAATGATTGTCAGAATTCACAGAAATCAATGTTTTTAAAAAAATGCCTATATCATTTTAAAGCATAATTTTAAAAAAAAAAAAAATATATGTATTGATTAACCGTTCCATATGTTGTCAAAATATTAACACTATTTTTGTTTAGATTGGGAACAAAAAATTAGAAATAAAATGAAAAATGATATTAAGTAATTTTCTGCTAGCATTTAAGAGACAGACATACATTTAGATTGTAATGATTGAAATGTGATTTATTATTCAAATAAGACTTTCCACACACACACAGATAGTATGTTAATTTTGTGTGCAAATTTAAGTGTTAGATCAATTTGTCTAGAATTATCTCCCTTAACAGTAACTATCTGTATCATTTGTCATAATGAACAATCCAGGGCCACTGTTGGTGTCAAATAACATTTTTTTAAACTAAAAAGACAAATGACCCTGACCCTAAAATAAAGTAACTGAAAACCTTGCTAACTGTACACATATAAAATGCCAAACATCAATAATTATAATTAAAATTACTAAGTAAACTTATATAGTGTGGTACCCCAGCCTAGAACTTGGCTCACTGTGCTTTACAAACACTTGCAAAACAACTTGAAAAAGGGCGACATCCCACAATTATCACTATCATGTATTATACTTCCTTAGGCTGCTTATGACTATTAGAGCAGTGTTATTAACTACAACAAACAAAAACAAACAAAAAAAGTATTCAACAGCCAATCAGTTAGTCATTTACATTTTCTGTTATCACGGTGACTTTGGTGACGTGCAAGCTTTAGCCATTTATTGTCTGTGTCTGCATGAGTTTCTTAGCAGTTCCTTAAAAGTAATAAAGTAAGTTAACAGTGGCTATCAAATTAAATGCCCCATTGAACCAGACAGTAAGAGAGCCCTTGATAAGCTCACTCACCCACAACTTCCAGTGGCCGGATTTCCCAGCCAGTGGAGCCGTAGTATCCCCAGGCAATGACCATACAGAAGAGATGCAGTGTCCAGATGGTCAGGGTAGCCATGTACATCTTGTAGGTGGTGTGCAACAGCTGCTTCTTGCTCAGCATCACTGGAAAGACAAAACAGTTCAAGTTTTGGCACAGAACCAAAATTACAGTTCTAAAGTAGGAAAAATTTCAATGAACTATAAGACCCCACTGTTAAAAAATTATGTATGTCGAGAGTTTTCTATATTGTTAGGCGGGGTAGTGTAGAAACTATAGATAGAACTTGTGAGCCTGTAGCCAAGTATCTAAATAGCTTACTAATAACTAAAGCAAACCAGTTTTATTTAACACAGTGTTCTTTCAGTATATAACTTTCTATAAATGATTTGACAACAATGCCTCAAATTTCCTTGAAGACATCATTGTGAAAGTTTACCCCAGGAACGCCCTAGAACTTACTTGCACAAATGGTGGACAACACCCTAGAACTTACTTGCACAAATGGTGGACAACACCCTAGAACTTACTTGCACAAATGATGGACAACACCCTAGAACTTACTTGCACAAATGGTGGACAACACCCTAGAACTTACTTGCACAAATGATGTACAATGCCCTAGAACTTACTTGCAGAAATGATGTACAATGAATGCCCTAGAACTTACTTGCAGAAATGATGTACAATGCCCTAGAACTTACTTGCAGAAATGATGTACAATGCCCTAGAACTTACTTACAGAAATGTTGGACAACACCCTAGAACTTACTTACAGAAATGTTGGACAACACCCTAGAACTTACTTACAGAAATGTTGGACAACACCCCAGAACTTACTTGCACAAATGATGGACAACACCATCAGAATGATGTACAAAATGAAAAAGATGATGTCAATGATGAGGATATCTGTAAGAGAAAGAAACAATGTGCAGTCAACACAATTCATCTTTCAACATTTACATGTGGAATCACATAAAAACATTGGTGAGTTTCAATATCTGAGACTCACAGCATATCTAACCAGTTAACATGTCAATAATACACACCTTAGCTTGATTAAAGTAATATTCAGTCTCTGAAACTAGATTTAAATGATGATTTATTGAAGGATAAATGTGGAGAGCTCTGAGGAAACCATGGCAAAAATGTACCAGTGAGTCCCTGTCTCGTGGCAGAACCACCCACCCCCGCCCCCATCTACAGTGTAACTTATAAGGCTGGTAAACTTGGAGCCAAACTTTTAAAAAAGCAGCTGCCATCAGTGTAACAATGGGTGCCAAAAACTCTGCATGTCACGGAAGAGAATTCTGATCACAAAGAATTCCCTCTTAGATTTCTTGTGGTGGGGGAATTCTTGGAATGTGTGCGTGGGAGGGGGGATAGTAAGATTGCCAAAGCTGTTTGGTTCAGACCCTTGACATCATGACTTATTGATCTTATATGTTATTATAATATACATATTTCTAAATCCTTACAGAATTCATCAGCTGAGAATTCCTTGTGTAGGAGGTCATCCCCGTTGGTCATGTGGACTTTGTACCTTAAGTACATTCCATGAACCTGTTGTAGAGAAGTCAGTTTGTTTTATTTCTCACATAATTACAGTTTTAATTCTAAAGTGTTATAGAATTGCTTTGTTTAAAAATTTCAACTAATTTGGTTTGCTGAAATGATGATAAAAATATAATGAAATAAATAAAAAATAATCAAGTTATGTCAATGGGATCTCAATTTCTAATTAACTCTTTCTTTCCCATCTAGAGAAAGAAATTATCAAAACACTTTATAAAAAGTTATTTATCAGAAGTCCTAACATCTTGTTGGTTTGTTAACTATACATAACTTTTACAATAAAATGGTTAACAAAAGTCCTACCTACAGTGTTGTTGACCCCACATAATATTTACAATAAAATAGTTAACAAAAGTCCTACCGTGTTGTTGGTTTGTTGACACAACATAATTTTTACAATAAAATAGTTAACAAAAGTCCTACCTACCGTGTTGTTGGCTTGTTAACTACACATAACATTTACAATAAAATAGTTAACGAAAGTCCTACCTAGCGTGTTGTTGACTAGTTGACTCCACATAACTTTTACAATAAAATAGTTAACAAAAGTCCTACCTACCGTGTTGTTGGCTTGTTGACACCACATAACTTTTACAATAAAAAATAGTTAACAAAAGTCCTACCTACCGTGTTGTTGGCTTGTTGACACCACATAACTTTTACAATAAATTAGTTAACAAAAGTCCTACCTACCGTGTTGTTGGCCGGTGCATCACAACGGGACAGCACAATAAACCACCATCTTTCTCTCGCAGAGCTGAAGTCCATGTCACCTTGACACACATACCAGCGTCTGCCATCTCTTATCACAGAGTCATTACACCTGGGATGGAATAATGTTTTTAAAAAATGTAAAGAGCGGGCAGTGTTCAACCTTTTGAACTGATACAGACCAAAACAAATTTTTTTTAACAGGAAGCCTCAGTGGGAATCAGTTTTGCTGGATAAAACTTAAGGCATTTTAAGAAGAGTGCAGTCAAGATTTCAATTCAGTCAGGTTTTAAACCCAGTCAAGTTTTCAATTCTTTAAATTGCAGCTAGGATGCTTTTTATTCAATATTGTTTAAATGAATAAAAATCTGATAAAAATTAATTTTTAATTTCCAAAAATTAATTCAAAGTAATTGTTGCAGAAATTTTCTTAGTTAATAAATTTTGAGCATTGATGTCATTTTTCAGTTAAGAAGGTTTTTTTTTTAAATTTAAATAATTTATTTAAGAACAATGCTCTATAATTGATTATTCAAAGACAGTAACATATCAATATATTTTCTATGACCAACAGAACATTTTGGTGCATGAAATAAGGCAAACATAGTGGCAATATTAGGACAGTAACGCAAATGGTCAAATTTATATATTTACAATGCCCTGTCAAAAGGAATATTTTAAAGCAGGGGTCTCCAAACTTTTCTGCCAGAGGGCCGCATTTGGGGGCCGACTACTAACCCCCAACTAATTAATTTTGTGGTAAACTTCAGGTAAAAATAGAATTGTTTTTGGAGATTAAAAGGTCTCCAGGGGCAGGATGAGAGGGCCTTGCGGGCCGGCGGGCCGTAGTTTGGAGTCCCCTAGTTTAAAGGATGGAATATTTTATTTTTTAAAAGCCTGTAACATTTTAGAGTAAAAGAACAGCAAGATTTCCTAAGTGGCTTAGAAAAAAATTAATCATCAATAAAACAGTTATCAGCTTAACAGCTGTTGGTCTTACAAGTTTCACAGCTTTTTTTTTTTAAACTCATGCTTTAAACTTTGGAATAAAGAGCAATCAACCTCATATCAACATTTCCCTTTGTTGTGTTAGATTGATTCCCCCTGAGTGCCTTGGTCCAGATAACTCCAACCCTTTCCCATGGAGCCCATATTTACCTACCACAGCAAAGCATTGAAAATGATAACAAAAGGGCTGCCTCCAGTTCTATTCTATAGTATCTTTAAAGCAGTTTAGTTAACAGGGAGAGGGGGCGGTGGGGATGTCATGAACATGTATCAGCAACTTACTATCCAGTCACAAAATGAGTGACTATTTCTGTGGCAGATTACAGTAAAATGTTCACTTAGCAATGACAAAAATGATGTATCAAATCATATTTTTCATAGTCTGCAGTGCTTATATTCATTTAAGTCAGTCAGAAGATATGTCACACTCTGGTTACAAGTTACTTAACATGACCACTCTAGCACAACACAAAGTTAAGCAATGCCATATACAGTTAGCAGTCTACTGGGTATTAAAAAACAGTGATTATGGGCAGAAAGATATAAGACATTTTTACATAAGCCTTCTTACACTGAAATGAAATAATTTTATAATTTAAAAGGGAAAAGGTTTCAAGTTGATGTTTTTTGTAAAATTATAGCTCATGTGAGAAAGAATTTTTAACAAATGTAGCATTATAAATCAGGATTAATTTATGAAATGTGAACATTAAAATCATTACTACGATATTGTTATGTCTTTTAAAACAATTTTAGAAAGGAGTGGGGCATGGTAATTAGGCAGCATGCGCACTCATCTGGTATGCTGTAGGTTTGAGTCTCTGCGAAGGCTGAGACCTGTTCCCATGGCTTAAGTGGATACCTGAGATCACCTAGCTCTCGTAGGCCCCTGAGTTCACCTAGCTATGGTGGGTACCTGAGATCACCTAGCTCTCGTGGGCCCCTAAGTTCACCTAGCTATGGTGGGTACCTGAGATCACCTAGCTCTCGTGGGCCCCTGAGTTCCCCTAGCTATGGTGGGTACCTGAGTTCACCTAGCTATGGTGGGCCCCTGAGTTCACCTAGTTATGGGCAGTACCTGAGTTCACCTAGCTATGGTGGGTACCTGAGTTCACCTAGCTATGGTGGGTACTTGAAATCACCTAGCTCTCATGGGCCCCTGAGTTCACCTTGCTATGGTGGGTACCTGAGTTCACCTAGCTAAGGTGGGCCCCTGAGTTCACCTAGCTATGGTGGGTACCTGAGTTCACCTATCTATGGTGGGTACTTGAAATCACCTAGCTCTCGTGGGCCCCTGAGTTCACCTAGCTATCATGGGCCCCTGAGTTAACCTAGCTCTAGTGGGCCCCTGAGTTCACCTAGATATGGTGGGTACCTGAGTTCACCTAGCTATGGTGGGCCCCTGAGTTCACCTAGCTATAGTGGGTACCTGAGTTCACCTAGCTATGGTGGGTACCTGAGATCACCTAGCTATGGTGGGCCCCTGAGTTCACCTTGCTATGGTGGGTACCTGAGTTCACCTAGCTATGGTGGGTATCTGACATTAGTCAGGGGGAAAAATCAAAAAGGGTGTATAATGATCAGAAAATTGATCTAAAAATAAATAAAAGTAGAAAAAAAACAACAGAAATTCATCTTTTCCAAATATTTACTAGTAGAAGAAGAAAAAAATAAGACTGATAATTAATGATAAATTGAAGGGCCTGATTTCAACGTCTATGGAAAATAGAATCCTAGGGTAAAAGCAAAGTCAAAATGTTACATTTGAAGGCAGATGCCTACCCATGACTTCCAATGGACCTGCAAATGATAACATCACTTTTTTAAAAATATGTTCATTATTTAAGCATATAAATCAGGACATAAAGCGAAGCAGACATCAAATATGTCTCAAAATGTATCCCTATATTCCTGCTGACCACAAATTTCATTTTAAAGTATTCAATAGTGTACAGCCAAAACTATAAGTTTTACTTTTTCACTTATTAAGTTGCTATATGTTTAAAAAAATATTGAAATGTAAGCATTGTGGTTTGCTTGAACAATCATGTGTTGGTTTTTTTTTTTGGCTCATAAGGATGACTTTACTTATTAGGTTGACTTTACTTATTAGGTTGACTTTGCTCATCAGGCTGACTTTACTTATTAGGTTGACTTTACTTATTAGGCTGACTTTACTTATTAGGCTGACTTTACTTATTAGGTTGACTTTACTCATTAGCATGACTTTACTTATTAGGCTGACTTTACTCATTATGTTGACTTTATTCATTAGGCTGATTTTACTTATGAAATTGAATTTACTCATTGGGCTGACTTTACTTATTAGGCTGACTTTACTCATTAGGCTGACTTTAATTATTAGGCTGACATTACTTATTAGGCTGACTTTACTCATTAGGCTGACTTTACTTATTAGGCTGACTTTACTCATTAGCATGACTTTACTTATTAGGCTGACTTTAATTATTAGGCTGACTTTACTTATTAGGCTGACTTTACTCATTAGGCTGACTTTACTCATTATGTTGACTTTATTCATTTGGTTGACTGTACTTATTAGGTTGACTTTACTCATTAGGCTGATTTTACTTATGAAATTGACTTTACTCATTAGGCTGACTTTATTTATTAGGCTGACTTTACTCATTAGGCTGACTTTACTCATTAGGCTGACTTTAATTATTAGGCTGACATTACTTATTAGGTTGACTTTACTCATTAGGCTGATTTTACTTATTAGGCTGACTTTACTCATTAGGCTGACTTTACTTATTAGGCTGACTTTACTCATTAGGCTGATTTTACTTATTAGGCTGACTTTACTCATTAGGCTGACTTTACTCATTAGGCTGATTTTACTTATTAGGTTGACTTTACTCATTAGGCTGAATAAGAGGGAACATGGGAAGACAGAAGGATCTACATTCACACCCAGAAAGCTGTGAAAAAATTGTTAGGAGCCAAGTGCAGGGACACCAACATAAGTCATGGCAAAGTACCAGTGCTGGGCAGTACAGGCAGAACAGTTCTATGACTCAGTGGATCAAAGAGACACTTACAACAGAGGAAATGGATTGAATTACTGTGACTACCAAATTCCCAATGCTGATATTTTATGCTTGAGTTACAAACCAATATCCACGTCTCATGGCCTGGAAAATAATAGTGGCAGTGATAAGAGTAATAAATCCTTAATAGTTTTTAATAAATATCAATTTTAAAAAATATTTTTATTATCCTTCTTATCTATACAGACGCTCCTCTATACAGAGGATTATTGCGTCCACAGACCATGCCGGTCTGTTGGCAAGTGATGCAGCATTCACAGGCCACGGCTATAAGGTTTCCAGGCAATACCCAAGCACCTTTATTTCCCTAACTAGTGTTAGGTACCCATTAAGAGCTGGGTGGACCCACGGACGTTCCAGGCCCCAGGAACAAATCCTTGCCTTAACATGGATTTGAAACGTGACCATCAGTATGCATATCACTCGAACCACCATTTTTATTTTTTGCTAAATGTGTTTTGCAGTTAGTCGGTGAGACCATTTAGTCACTTTGTCCGCAGCATGTAGTTTAAGTATGGGTCAGTGACGAGATGACACTAAGATGACACTGTTAATGTGTCAATTCTTATCTTATCTTAGATATACAGACGCTCCTTCTATGCAGAAGATAATTGCGTCCACAGACCATGAGAGATGATCTGTTGGCAAGTGATGCAGCGGTCACAGGCCACGGCTATAGGGGTTCCACGCATTACCCCAGCCGCCTAACTATTGTCTAGTTAGGTACCCATTCGGAGCTGGGTGACTCGGGGACTCCTCAGGCCGCGAGAACAAATCCTCGCCTTCGTGTGGATTCGAACCCGTGACCATCGGTATGACAGTCGAGAGCGCTACCTCTCGACCACCACGTGGTTTGATGAGTAAAAGCTTGGAGTCCAGATTTAATAATTTTAAAAAAATGTTAGTTTCATTATCTTGATGCCTTCTCATTGATGATGAGTGAGTCAATTTCCTGCACTCTAACTGTCTTGAGGAGTGTATATTTTAGCTGACATGCGTAGTGGAGTTAAATATTTAAAAATGTTGAAAAAATAAAAAAAACTTACATGCCACCTGGTGCTCCTAATGGGAAACGATTATTTCCTCTCAAGGCACTCCACTTCTGATCACATGTCTGGGGGAATATGATAAAAATAAATGATGTGAGCTAAGTAATAAATAATAGGAGATAAATCTTTATTTTATCAATCATGACTAAGGTTGAAAGACACACAAATTTAGTTTAGGAATAATTCGTTGTGAGCATTAACTGCTGCATGATTTTTTTCTTAATTGTATGGGCCTTTGCCATCTTTAAACATAAAAGAAAAAATTTAATATTGGATTTATTTTATAAATATAAAATTTCTTCCATTTTACAGGATTGTGAAGTTTAGATAATTTATAGTGATAATGTTGATAATGCATCAAATTATACACCTGATAAAAATGTGCATTCCGGCTAAAACAACATTCAAACAAAATTACTTTCATCCCAAACTGTATAAAAAGGTTTTGAAATAATATTTTGCATCATTTATTTCTAAGCTGTAGCCTACCCTGTCATTAAATTCAAGAAATATTTGTTTTAAATCAAGACACTATTGTAAGCCAGCATTCCATAAACATACAGAAAAAATATTGTTGTGCGTGGTTCAAGCATGGGGTAAATTACAAAAAGAAAGCTAGAAAACAATCTCACCAGATCTTTCTGGTACACAGAATCCCACTGTCCTGGTACGTCATAGTAAAACAGAATGTTCTCCACACCATATTCCTGTCAATGCGATGTCAGTAAATTCATAAGTACACAATTAAAAGTACATCAACGTCCATTAACACAGATAAAATATATTATTGACAACGTTAAATGTGATGAAGAAATGCTAATATTTTCTAAGATAGTTTAACAACCACCCAAGGAATTATCAGGAGGCCTCTTATTTGGTGTGATCCAAGGGATTATGGAAAGAGGCTGATAATATTTTTTTTTGATGAATATAATTTAAAGAGGAAAGCTGAATTATGCATTTTAAATGTAGTTTCATATTGTTTTTTTTTTTCAATTGACAAACTCAGCACTATAAACAATACACTATATACAAAACATACTAAACACAAATAATTACTAATTCTAAAAGAGGTAAAATACAATCAAATCCTCTACCCTTTCCCCACCAATTCCTATATTTTTTAAAATTCCCAACCACTGCACTCAAGCACTTAGAAAATATTTGTGAACTTTTGAGTCTATTTGAAAACATGTACTAGTAAATTCTAATTGTTATTTTTAATGGAATGTCTTTAAACATTTCTTGTTAAACAATGGCAAAATACATTTTTTTTTCAATTATAATTTACCTATATTATAAAAAGAGATGAGTGCTGCTGATAAATATTTTGGCCACGTTTGTAAAAATATGAAATCTATTTAAATATAAATGCCATTAGTGCAGTGTGAAATTTTTTTTTATATATTTTTTTTTTCCATTCTGACTCTATTGATTTCATGGTCAATACAATTTGTGTGTGCATATTCTCCCACACCTGTTGCCAGTCACTTTACATACAAATAGTTCATATTACCCACATAAGTCACCATACTTACATAAGGGTACTTAAACAGATATTTTATATTACCCACATCAGTCACTGTACTTACATAAGGGTACTCAAACAGATATTTCATATTTCCAACCCTGCTCAGGAAGCAAAACCGTGTGATGAACACCCAGTCCTAAAAAGACAAATATATTGAACTATTTTTTAAAAAATAGCAACATTCAACATAAAAAACTTTTAACTTAATTTTTCAAAGAAAAATCTCTCATTACAATTTACACCCCCCCCCCCTCTTCCCCAGTCTCTTACTGTGAAACTAAGCTAATCAGATATTTCTTCAACTAAATTTAAACTCAATTCAATGTTTTACAATAATCACTCTCTTTGAATAAAAAAAAAAAAATCTTCAAGTAAACTGTTCATGCTATCCTATTGATCAAACATGTCATGTTCATAGTTTAACGATTAAGGTAGTCTATTGATTATGCTTTTATTTTCTCATAAAAATATGTTAGCCCATTCTCGTTGTTCCCATCTTAAATTCGGGAGTGGATCAAACCTGATCAAAGCAGGAAGGCCAACACACTATCAACTCATCAACATTTAAATCTCTAATAAAAAATGCCAGACTAGACAAAAACCATAGATAAGCACAGGACGCAATAATCTTCTGTATAGCAGGAGCATCTGTAATAGATAAGATAAGCTCTCCTCTTTTAATTAACATTTACAATAATTTTCCTGTCATAGCTTGTTTTAGAATTATTTTCCCATGAAAGGAAAAACAAAAACATTTGATTATTATTTGATTTCTTATGTCTAAAAAACCGTTTACCCACCCCCTCCCCCCCAATACTATCAGTTGTTAGCCAAATGTGTGTGTTAAAGCACCAGACACCAGAAGTATAAACAACTATTGAGTTTCTCAAGCTGTCACAGGTTACCATAAAAACAGGTGTGTGCGTGTGTTCATGCTTCTTGATTGAATTTTCCCAAAGAAGGCAAACAAAAGCAGTGCACCATTCAAACTCATTCAACCATGGAAAATGAAAATGTTTATTGAATATCACCAACACCCTTTGCAATACACCTTCTTTTACCTCTGAATTTCTGGAGAATCTAAATTGGGTCACGGTATTAGATATCTTAAAATAATATAAAATGAAGAATTTTTAAAGGAAGAATTTTTAGTGACTGATAAATGACATTAATAGGAAGATAAGAGATAAAGTTTTGTTGACGTTTTTTTACGATTACAACATTAATTTGAAATTACTTACAATAATTAGCTATTAAATGGATGCAATTCCTTTTTAAAAATGCTTGATTCTCATTTATGTCAGCAATACACGGTTACTAGTGGTAAGAAACTATGATAGTTCATGATATCAAAAACAGGATATAAATATTAAACTAAATGTGTCATAGCAAGGATGTACTGGAAACAAGTTATTTTTTGTTGCAAAAAGCACTCAGTCCTCTTGCAATAATCTAACCAGGCAAAGTTAACAGTAATAACACTATAGACCCTTAATGTGGTTTTAAGATAAGGTTCTGATTGATTTACAGTGTGGGATGAACAATGGCTTCCAGAAAAATATGATGACGAAATACATTTCAGTGAAATTTAGATTTGGGTATGGTGTGAATTCAGGGTTACACATGATGAATTGTGTAGTGAAGAGGCTTGGAAGTAAAAACCATAAATCAGGATGTCCATCATTTTGGGGCTCCACTGAGCTCTGGAAAATTATGAATAGAAAATAACACATCCCTTAATTAGGCATTGGCGCATGGTATATGTTGCCAATGGAATGGAAAATAGAAAAACCAACACAGTATCAACATTAAAAACTCTAATTAAAATGAAAGACTTGACATAAACCATGGATAAGCATAGGATGCAATAATCTTCTATATAGAAGGAATGTATGTAATTTCTCATTTCCAATGCTATGTCAGTCATATTTTGCACATCTCCTACTTCATTTTCACAGACTCCACCTTGGATCCTCAAGGAGCATCTCTAGCACATATTTCCTTGTGTTGTTCTCCAGACTTCTATAACACTTCAATTTTGATGGTATACTCTTCTCTATTTCTGAGCTCTCCCACATATTTTTTAACTGAAACTGTTCAAACAGAAGTTCCATTTGGAGGTTACTCCTGACTATTCTTTCCCATTAAGGTGCTCTCACCTCTATCTGACCTCATCTCCAAGCACACACCAAAAAAAAATCAATGGACATCACATGTGCACAGCATCATTACTTCAGTCATCTCCACTTTCCATCCAATATATGTGATGGGGCTTTGGACTTAGTTAGTATGTAAAGCAATCCTTATAAAAATCAATGGTCCATAGGGTTTCTTGTCAGCATTAATAATGTATGTTAAATTAGAAGTGGGTGTGTTTTTTAGAATCAATCAATGGAAGCCAGGTTACTATTAATAATTGAATTATACGGGGCCTTTAATGCTTGAAGGATTCTACCCAGCATTTCAATGGATAAGTGGAATGCTCTGTATTAGGTTGTCAATGATTACTTTAGTTTAGTACATTAGTAACTCAGATTCAAATACCTCAGGTCACCAACAAAAACTTTAAAAAAAAAAGGTTTGTCTCTGCTAAAGAACATGAGAGAGAGAGAGAAAGAAAGAGAGAGAGAGAGCAAGGTTTAATATTTAAGACAGTACTACTAACAAATGTTCCCTTTAAGACAAAGTTTCATTGAATTTCATTGCAATTTCAATTTTGTCAATCAATCATTTATCCTGAACTAAATTTAACTCCTACTGAGCCTACTGGTAGTCCTACTACTACTAGTAATAAAGTAAGTTCTACTACTACTACTACTACTACTACTACTACTACTACTACTACTACTACTACTGCTACTACTACTACTATTACTACTACTACTACTACTACTACTACTACTACTGCTAGTAGTAGTCCTCTGCCTAGTCCTTAAAAACAATAAATTAATAATGAAATTGAAATATTAATATAATAACCTGATATGTGTCGATAGTTCCTTCAACCCATTTTGAATCAGTTGTTTTTAAAATCAATAAAAACATAAACAATGTGACAGCACTAGTAAAATATTTGCCTGTCGTAAACATCTTTTAAAGATATAATTCACCGGATTTAACATTATAGTGAATTGAAGTACTTTGGCAGGTTCAACAACGCCATTTTGCTTATAAAGCATGTCACGTGACCACCGTCATGGCAACCAGCAACAACATGTTAAATTAACCATTAATCAGTTAACAGTCCTATTTAATGCCTTTAATAAATCTTAATTCAATATTTTAAAAAATCAAATTATATTTAATAAAAACTAATTAATATGCTTCTAACTATATAATACATAGTCATCTGTAAAATTAAAATATATCGTATTTTATGTCATCAGACTTTTCTTTAAGTTTAAGTTTAAGTTGTAAATTTAAATTTAAGTTTAAGAATTTAAGGCTGATACTGATACTGATGCTGATACTGATTACTGATGGCTCATTATGACTTATTTAATAATATATATATTATTTTATATATTTTATATAATAGCCAATATAGAAACATAGTGTATAGACACAGGCTATAGGTTAGGCCTATATTATATATTACCCAGAGGCGTCACAAGGGTTCGTGTCACCCGGGGCGGAAGCTCATGGTGTCCCCCGGGGCGGTTGCGCAAGGTGTTACCCCCTCTCGATTTAACCCATAGAATTCCTCAGAGTTTTCCAGTGCAAAACAACAGGAATATATAGAATTTTACAGTCTGGTGTCGCCCCCCTGATGGTGTCACCCGGGGCGGCCCGCCCCAGACAGCACCCCCCTAGCGACGCCACTGATATTACCCATTTACTATATTAAAATTTGTATGTGTATTATGTAATATTAACTAAATTAGTAATATTAATATACGTCCAGCACTTACAAACATTTGCAAATAATTTACATACATAAGCGTAATCAGTGGCGTAGCTAGGGTCACGTGCGCCGGGGGCAAGACACAAATTATGCGCCCCTTGACGGACCAAAAAATTATGGGGGCTCAGTGAGCCCCCAAGAAAAATTTGAAATTTTACGGTTTATATGGTTCATTTTTTGAAGCAAATGATATTTTAATGAAATACAATACAGACTAATAATTCTCTATACGATTATAAACAATTTATTTGAAAAAAAAAACAAACTCTACTAATTATACATGACTCGAATAGATATAATCTAAAATAAATTGATCTTCCTTGATTTGAATGTCGTCAATCTCGCTGTTAAAATTGATATTCTCAAGTGTTCTCTTTCGATGCTAAGGAGTGCAAGATCATCTAGACGATCTTGATCCATTGAAGCACGTAATTCAGACAAAATAAGGTTTACTTTGCTGAAGGACCGCTCACAGCTATTAGTTGAAACAGCAATTTTTAGAAGTATTTGAAGTGAAAAGCGCAGATTCGGAAATACGTCATCTCCATATGAAACAATAAAATCGAGAAGATCCAAAGTAGTTTCCGGTAGAACTTCAGTCCGGGTACTGAGCATTATTTTTTAGTCTTTGATTTATGTACACAATTCGTAGAAATTAGCCAAATCTAAGCAATTTTAATGAAGCGTATCGACTTTTGTTTCAGCAAGAAGAGATTTGACGTCTAGTAAAAATCCTAATTTGTTGTTTAGGTTGTTTAAGACGTAAAATCCGTATTGATATCTCCTGTTGGAGTTTATCAATTTCGCTGTTCATAGCAGGTGCAATTTCTTCTTATGGAGAAAGTTCTGCATCTCTTTTTAATTCTCGAAGGCATCCT
>MUZC01004774.1:1016765-1038989 GCA_002072015.1 Radix auricularia
AGTAGATTTCGTTTAAATTTCCCGCTCATGTGGGGCTGGGGGCCCAAAAACGTATTTTACTTAGATGGGCTATATAAAAATTGAAAATTACTATTTCTCCTATTTCTGATTATGTGGAAGCATGAAATTTGAGAAAATTGTTGAGTACACTCCTACAGTGGTAACAGGTGAAAAAATATTTAAATTATCACTTACTGGGAGCCGGGGGCACAAATGTAGTTTTTTTTTTACTACTACACGCTATATAAATACTGAAAATCACCCATTCTACTTTTCCCATGTAGGTAGAAGAATGAAACTTTGGGAAGTTGTTAAGTACACTCTCCTAACGCTAATTTGCGAAAAAGAATTGTGTTAGCTTCTACAGAAAACCTTATTTAAAACCCGTGAGAAGCCGGGTACTTGCCTCTAGTTAAGCATAAGTCTCAATCTTGGGTGATTTAAGAACTGCAGAGTGCTTCCATTTATTTGTAGATCGGTTCCATTGGTCATCTCACTGTTATTGTGATGTATGTTTTACCAGATAATGGGCTACCTATCAAACGTTTATGAACTTCCCTAGAAATGGGTTGCCGCGCAGGGGAAAGTATGGCTACTATAGTGCACAAATACCTATCAAATGAGTGAAAAATAGATTTTGATAAGTGTCGAGGCTAGTCATATGAAAATGCTACCATTAATCCTGGCAAATACAAGGGGATGGAAGAAATAATAATGGCTATATTGAAAAATATTCTAAGTATATTTCATGTGCTGATATTTCCGTGAATTATTTTGGTAGAGCAGCATTTGACAGTTGTTTATATGCAGTTTTTATAAAAAAAATGGCAACGGGAATGCTTCAAAAATTATATAATTTCATTTGTTTTCATCGCCTATAGACTATGTAGATTTACAATATTGCTGTCATTCTTCAAAGATTGTTCTAAAGTTCAGAAGTTATGTTACAGACTAGATGGGAAGCACATTCCATGGCCACAAGTGCAATGCTTGATAGTTATAATGTAATGGTTTCTGCGTTGCATCATCTGTATATTTAAACTACGGAGAGAGACGAAACAAGAAATCAAGGCAAGAACATTTTGAATAGAACGAAGGAATTTGAATTTATGGTAATCCAATAATTGTGGGGTTACTTGCTGGGGAAAATAAAACGCAAATGAAAAATTGCCTAATGTTGATTAAAAGAAATTCAAATATAGAACAAAGCTAACAATGATGACGAAGAAAATGTTGATTGCAATAAAAGCAGAAATAGAAGACGGGATATAAATCATAAATTATGATCAGGATGATGCTTTAGAGAATCTTGAGCCACAAGACAAGGTCAGCATTTTTTTTTTTAAAAAAAAGTGTATACCTGTGATAGGTTCATGAGACTCAAGTCAATAATGCTGGAGAAAAAGTTTAATTCTTAACAAAATTAGAAGCTACGGAAGACGAGATTTTTTTAAGGAGTTAGTCCTTTATGCTTAACATATCCTGAAGGTGGAAATGAATCGTTGTCAAGCCCTTCATTAATATGAGTGACACATAGTCAAGTCCGTGTCTTCAGTGGAACATGATAGCCTGACACATCAGAATCTGTTGGTTATGGGTAATATCAGAGGCGTCACCAGGATCATTGTCACCCGGGGTGGTAGCTCATAGTGTCACCCCCTCATGGACAATGTTCCCTCTATGTTTCATTGGACCGTGTACTGGCGTGTAAAAAAAACACCTCGTGTGTAAAGTTGCACAGCATTTATTTTGTGTGCAATATTTTACTGAATTTGCTGCGCGGTATTCTAAACTACTGCGCGGTTTTGTTAAAATATCTGCATTGCCGCGCAGCTTAAACTTAAAGGGAACATTGCTCACGACTTAACCAATAGACCCCCCCCCCGCTCCCGAGTCTTCCAGTGCCAAATAACGGGAACATTTTGGTGTCACCCTTTGTGATGGTGCCATCCGGTGCAGTCCACCCATCCCCCAGTGACGCCATTGTTTAGTGTAACTAATTAATTAATTTCGTGACGTGAACAGTAAACAATCAAAACTAAAAAACGCAGATGATGATTGGAGACGATTGTTCTCAGAGATACTAATGTTTCAAGATGGACTGCCAACGAGGTATAGCACTCTTATGTATGCGCCCTTTAGTCGCCGCTCTTTCCTCGTGCTCTCTTTAATGACATATGACATCCAAAAAAGAGCTGCCAGATTCATTACTGGAGAATATTCAAAACTGACAAGAGTAACACCATTAGTTAAATCATTAAACCTTGAAAACAATAGAGGATAGAAGAACCAAGAGTAAATTAGTAATTATACATAAGGCTATTAATTCTAATTTAGAAATACAACACAAAGATAACTTAATACAACCCTCAGATAAACATAAAGATAAAAACACCTTTCTTATTCCATATGCAAGAACAAACACATACAAGTTTTCTTTCTTTCCGTCCGGTATTCGGGCTTGGAATGGGTTGCCCGAAGAAACCAGGAAAGCCAACACTTTATCATCATTTAAAACTCTAGTAGGAATACAGGACTAAACACAAACCATAGAAATACGTAGGACGCAATAATCTTATGTACAGAAGGAGCGTCTGTAACATATAAGATAAGATAAGATAACCTTTATTGGTGGGTAATTAGATTCATTAATTATTACAGTTTGCTCCCTACCCAAATGGAAGTCTTTGATCCAGTGATGTAAGGGACCTGAGATTCCAAAGAGTTCAAGTTTTTTAAGTAAACTAAGGTGGTGAACTTTGTCAAATGCTTTGTGATCTGAGGCAACATCAGAACCCCTTTACACGTACGTCTTGGAGAGATCACCTGAATTTTTTTTTTTTTTTACAAATGCATACATTGTCTATTTTTTTCATCGTTCTCATGTCCGGTGAGACCCATGTAGCTTTATGTACTCTCTTGTACTGGAAAATACTCCCCCCTATGACCAGGTCTGCTGTGACACATATGTCCACAAACCTCTCACCATTGTCGTTCATCTCGCCTATCCCTTGTTGTCCCTTAACCTCTACATACCCTGTGTTGCTATTGCCGATCTTGGCATTGAAGTATCCCATGAGGATGACGATGTTCCTCCGTGGGCGACACTGGACTATGGTCATCACTCTATTGTAGAATTCTTCTTTGTCTCTTTCATTAGTTGGCACGTAGCATTTTATGACATATAGGTTTCTTTGTCTGAAAGGTTGTTGAAAGAATTATAGGTCCACGGGCCTCCCATCCAATTAGTGCTCATTGTGCTGCCCTTGATAGCATCATGGCAACACCTAGGGTATGTGGGGCATCATCTTCTTCGTGTCCCGAAAATATCACCATCTCTCCTGAGATTTATCTCTTCTGTCCCCATACAATACATCTTGCTACACTAATACCGAGAATGGTGAGCTTATATCTCCTATTTGTGCAGCTTTACCAGCCTCGTACATCGTGCGGACATTCCAAGCTCCGATGGCAGTGATGGTCCTGGTAGAGATGATGGCTATCGGCCTAACAGGTTCCAGATTTTGGCTTTCACTATTAGGCGTCATATTTCCCTCACCAAGGGATCCATCCTCTCCCAGGACTGAAATGTCTTTTGTTCCTCTTTTCGGTGTTTTTGTAACTCAGTTATTTTTACACGGCGCAACCACTTGGGGGGGGGGGCGCCCCTCACAGCTCAGTGGGTAACTGCCTTTATTCGGGTTGGGTCCCTAGTCTTTGTGGATCCCTCCACTTGGTACAAGGCAGTAGGGCTGATTTTGGTCCACCCCGGGTATTTTGTTACCCCGGTACCCTCCATATCTGGTGGGCTTCCCCTATCCGCCGGCTGGGGAGGCGCTCGATAGAAGATCAGCATCTCCCACGAGTTAGTTTCACGGACTGGCAGGAATTTTTAAATTGTACTAGGAACCGATGAACTATTTTCATTGTACTGACGTGGTAGCAAAATGTTCTTTATTTTATTTGTTTAATTTTATGGAAATATTAACGAAAACATTGACATAATCTATTATGTTAGTAAAAACAAAATGCAAATAAGGGATTTCAATTATCCTTGTCTGTCTTTTCTTTATATATTCTGCGGACCGCTAGTGGATGGCCCACGGACGGGCACCGGTCCGCGGACCAACACCTTGAGAAGCACTGTCTTAGAGTACATTATATTAAGATAGCTATACTATAAATATATATCCCCCCCCCCTTTTTTTTCCACGTCATGTCAAATCATAAGTATCCCTTGCCGCTTTTGAAAAATAATACATCTCGAATGACTGCAACCTCCTATCCCCCCTACCTTTGTTTTTGTTGTTTTTTTCCCACATCCCATGGAAAGGCTATAGCATTCCTTAGAAGTGTCGGAGACAGGTATCTAAAGCAACCTTTTCAAACCAAGGCAGGAAAGCGCCACTTTGTGTTACGAGAAGACTGTAACATATTATTTAATGCATATTAATATTAGCTAAAAAAAAAATTAATCAAAGGTTTTTGTTTGCATGAAAAAAAAAAGATAGAAATATTTTAGTCAAGCTTAGGGATTTCCATCATGTCCCATGCTTTCATTTTTTTCTTCATCTTATCCCCTAGACCAGGAGTCGGGAAACTTTTTGTCTGAGAGAGCCATAAACACCACATATTTTTAAAGTAATTCTGTGAGTTCCATTCATTAAAAAAAATAATAATAATTCAAGTACATGTGTGCATTTTGTGTAATTTTAACACTGAAAGTTCAATAACTTTGTCTCTGAATTCCTATTAATAATATTTTATGCTGTTTTTATATTCAGTTGATACGTAGATCAAATAAGTCTGAATAAACGTGTTTTTTGTTTTTTTTAAATTATCGGACATTTGTCTGCGAGCCAGACGCAGCATCAATAGAGCCACATCTGGCTCGCGAGCCATGGTTTCCCGACCCCTGCCACTATTTCACACCATTTGTCCCAGTCCTGTGCTGACCTTTCGGAGTTGATAAACCATTCCTTGATGTCGCCCTCCTATCTCTTTCTTTGTCTGCCTTTTTTTCACTGGACTGTGCCTTGCATTATGGACTTGCGAGACCTCCAGGTCTTGCAACGGTTCCATGTCATCTTAGTTCCTTTTTTCATTATTGAGATGAGAATGGACCAATGACGGTAATTATTTTATCGCGGAATGCTTCATTGGTGATATGCTCCGTGTTGGAGATGTTCAATATCTTAGGGCAATGCATCTAATGTGTCGTAAGTCATTGTGAGTTTGATCAAATTTCAAATTTTCCAGAGTAACATTCAACATTTTAATTGCTTTTATGCAAATAAAAGCGAGTGCTTTAAATAGTTTTAAAAATAAAATTTATTTCATCCCTTTTACTAGTAGCTTTAGTCTCCGGAATTTCTTGTTAGCAGTGTTCACCTTCTACGCTTTTTCTGTCAGCGATCTTAAGTTTTGCCACTGAGCTTTCACTGCTTTGTGCATGTTTGTTAACCTTGAACATGAACCTAAATTATTTTCAGTATTAATTTATTAGTTTCAGTACAGTGGGAGTTAAGGGACATTTTAATTAATTTCTCTTAAACACTAATGCAAAACGCGTTTCAAATCTCGTACATAGAAAATATATTGAGATCACACCACGACCAATGTTCGTACTAAGGTTTGTTGGTCCATGTGCAAAGTAAAAAAAAAAACAAATATTTAAAAAATAATTTTTAAAAATATCTTGTGATAAGTAATAAACAAGCTCGTTTGCAAAGTTGCACAGCATCGATTTTTAACAATTGTTTAACGAACTGTTTATCCGCGCTAAGTCTCGACTGCTGCGCCGCCACGCAGCTTAAAAGGAACATTAACCCCAACCAACTCCCTCAATTTAATCAAATTCTCTTCTTGTCCAGTTCAAAAAATTAATTTTGCAGCTCCTATACCAGTGATCACGAATATATGATAATGATATGGCACGCGACTAAAATATTACTTATACTTCCATAAATAAACCGGCAACGCCAAAACCCAATTTTCGGGTTTAATTTGAGTGTTGGCACTTTGCTATAAATAAGTAGGGTGTGGTTGAATTTCGTGCACGCGGGCCCCAAAATGGTTCGCCATCACTGTCATATCCCTTTGCAAAATATCTGCCTTACTGCTTAAATTCCACCACTTACCTAACACAGATAATTCCTAAGAATGTCCCCACTGCTTCTTGATGAGTAAATTGAGTTTATATAATTTAAATAACAATACTTGTTCCCTTATAGGGCATTACAAGTGGGGGTCATCAAGATGACAAGAACAAAAATAAGACAAAGGCTCTGTTTAAAATTGCATTCATAGAGATATATTTGAGGCAAATCTTTGTGAGACATGTGACGTGTACATAGATATGATACTCCATCATGAATGACCAATTCATCAATTCATTAAAACAATCAAATAGATCTAGCGATAAATTCATGGTTTGTATTATAAGTTATAAATAACTCATCTGGTGTCTTGCACGCAAGTTAGGGGATGATTTTAAAAATAATAATAATAAATCATTGTATATATATCAATAGTTACATAGTTTAATGATATACTGCCTAAAACGTTGGGAATAATTTGAAGGAGATGTAGCTTAACAATAAAAAAAAAGATTCCAAACATGTTGTATTTTATATAGTATGAAAATACAATTTCTCCATTAAATCTGTTTGATAGTGAGAGTTGTGAACATATTTTGGTTCCTTATGTTTATATACAGTGCCATTGAACCAGCTCTACCCCCCAAAATAAAACTTTAAAAAAAAGAAAAGAACAGAAAAATCTATCTAGGCTGAAGAAAAAGAGGGGCAGAGGGTTAGGTCACAATACAGGATCCACATACACATACCAATATTATACAACCAACTGGTCAAATTTTTTACAACACCCCCTCAGCATGAAGTGGTCAAGTGTGGTGAAACAATGGATTTAAAGCATCTACAGTCATTGTATCAGTACTATCAGTGCCCAAGAGATGGACATCATCTGTAAGTTTTCCTCATCAACCCATGGGATGAATCATGTCTAGTAAACTTTATTTTTTTTAAATGATGTTTAGATGTGATACTATTTCTAGCAGATTAAAACAAAAAATTATGGAAGTGAAGGCAAACCTGTTTAAGCAATGAAAAAAAAACAACAACAATGTCCTCCACAATGGGTTAGGCTACAATACCCCCCCAATCCTTACTATTTATTAAACCGTAACTACAATCCTTTTTAAAAAATGTATCTTAAAAAAGGATGATGAATTAGTGTCAACACTTAACTGATGGTTGAGAAAAGATTTTCAATTTGTTAGTTGACTTATGGTCTACCAAAGTTTTGATGGTTTCATTCTACTCTCCCAATGACCAAAATGAGCAATCCAATCAAGCACAAGTATCATCTGTTCATTTGAATTATCTCAAGATCTTGACTGCATTAAGCCAGATCAATAATGCTGCAAATATTATAAACAAGAAAAATCATTTTGTGAAGAAAAAAAAAACACTAATGCTGATTAAAGATTTAAAAAAAAAAAAAAAGATGTGTGTAAAACTTAAAGTTTATACATTACATAATAAAGGGTCATTAGGCTTTTTTTGCTTTAAAAACAAAAGATGATGACCTATAATTATAGGATTACCAAATAAAATACAGCTAACATTTTGTGAATAATTCATTTAACATAAATATTCTTAACAATAAAAATTCTCACATAATACATTAAACAAAACATAGGAATATGATTATTATTAGCTTGAGAGTAGGTAACAAAGATTAAAACCATAGAACTTCATAAACATATTCATCATCTTGTAATATTGCTGACCATTTGACAAGTTCTTAACTAAATTACACTCCATAAAAATTTCCCTCTCTATTGAACATTTTCAAAATATATTTCTGATTTTGTTTAAAATCTTTTGTACTTTTGTTTATTTGAATATGGGAAGGATAGAGGTGGAAAAAAAGCATAGGAAAATTAATCTGTATGGATGAGGGACAGCCAATTAAAGAGACACCTAAAATTGGTTATATAATACTGGAAATACATATGTGTATATTTCACCCGCAAACCTTACTGCCTCACACACATAACTCCTTATATTGGTTGGAATATATTGTAACTAACTGAAATCTTTGTGCATTCGTAGCATTGCATCTGGATTGATCTATGTGATCAGTAACAGATGAGGTAGTGTCCAAAGGAAAAAGAAGCCAGCATGGGGGAGGATTCAAATCTATCTATGACACCAAACAAATTACAGCGCCCCCTTTCCAAAGACACAGCTCCTCACATGAACTTTTTTTAAGTCACCAGAAATTGCCTCAACAATTCAAGATTTAAAAATCCATAAAAATAAGAAGAGAAAAAAACCTACGTACAATTGTGAATAAGTTGGTAGTCAAAAGATAAAATTTAGGGAGAAAACATCCAAATATTAATATATATATATATATATATATGTATATTTAAAAAAAGACAACATTGTTATACTTGGGGAGCACTGATGTCAGTGAACAAATGGCAGATAAAGATACAAAGAAAGAGAGAAAAAAATCCTTTAGTACATAAGCTTTGACTTTACCACCTCTTTGACACCAAAAAAAATTTTTAAAATAAAAAACGACAACTTCATGAGCTGGGAAAGAGTGCATCGTCCCATTAAAAAAAAAACAACAACTCTGATGATCAACACTGAATTAAAAAACATTCTATTCTAAAGGGGTGTGAAATTTAGTGATTGTACACGATCATATTCTTTTTTTATTTTTTACATAAAAAAAGATACATACATTTTCAAGCACAAGTAAGAAGTTGTAACTTGATATGGTACTTAATCTAAAAAAGAATTTAAAATTTAGTAAACATGGCCACCTCCTACAGATAGAAACAGGAAAATAGAGCATAAAATTAAAGAAATATTTGTTTACGTGATTCACATTTATTTAAAAAAAAAAAAAAGCAATCCTGTGGTAATGTCATCCTTTGATAGTTTTCATACGTAATGTCTTTTTTTTTTAAAAAAAAAAAAGCTCCATTGTAATAACTTTTTGTGCAAATTAGAGTTTTAGAATTCTTTACAAAATCATTTCTATAACAACTAAAATAATATACAAGTAAAGTTTCCCCGCCCTCAGAAATATAAGTACTGTAAAGGAAAAAAAGAAAATTTGTCAAATCAGATCTCTCAAAATTTGTGAATGAGGTTGGGTACAATCTCTCCCATGAAATAATTGAAGTGATTGAATAGGACAAGAAAACTAACAAGAGGAGAACAGAATACAGAAGTGAAAACATTGGTTTAAACTTCCGTAACTAGAAAATTATTATTTGTTATAATTGTTACATTCTCTTATTCCTATAAATTTGGATGATTTATGATTCCATTAAATTGCAATCTACAGTGATCTTCCGTCTACAGGCATGTTGATGTAATAGGTAAAAACTTCCACTGATAATTCACAGAGAAAAAAAAAATCAAACCCAACTCCCTTTGAAGGATAACACTATCTCACTGAACTTAATTTCATTAATCAATGCACAGGAATAAATTAAAATACCGATGGAGAGGGTTCTAAAACCTACATTCCATCTATTGACATTCACTGGTATGATTACATGGTGCAAGGGGAGGGGGTGAGAAACACACACTCATCAGTTGCTTAAATAAATTTAACACTCTTCTTGATTGCTTCACATAGGGAAAAGAACTAAATGCAAATCTGCAATGATAATTACAACAAAAAAAAAATTGGTGAGTCAAACGAAAAATCCAAGGATAAGACCAGGTGAACTACTGATTGACGAATTCAGCGTAACAAATTGGTCAGAAAAAATTACAAGTTAACGTTTAATTACATGTTTGAAAATAAAAATCCTTTTTGTTTTATTCATATAGATTTAACAATAAGCTGATGGATGAGAATGATGACACAAGACATGGCAATGGTTCATTTTGTCATAATGTTGTTTTGTCCCAAGAATATCACAATTTAGACACCTACACCAACAATACAAAAAATTAAAGTATATAAATGGGGCATAAGTCAAAGCTGGAATGCTGCTAGCTTAATATTAATTACCACAAATATTTAATTTAGATTAAGGAATAGCAAAGAATAGCACCGATTTTTAGAACAATTAAAATATACCAAACTCAAAGAAAGTAAAATACCAATTGATTTAGATAACAGACCAGAAATAACAAGCGCTATCCTATCCAATAGATTAAGTTGAAAGCTTGAATGACTTATGCCCCTATTAGACAGAACTGGCTTCTAAATTCCATGAAAATTTGATTTGTACAATATTGACAGCTTCATATAACTTTCAGGATGACAATATAAACAAGTAGGTCTGAGGAGGGATTCATATTTGAGCTGAGCAACTTTGCTTGCTAGCTGACTTATGATTCAAAATAGCCATATACAAATGACACATTGGCTGGAACTAATGAGTGTTTTAATGTATGTATATATATATTTACAATTGATCATCTCATAATAATACTTGTCTGTATTTTATGATCAAACAACATTTTGATCCTGGGGTAAAAAATAATCAGGCAGCCATTTCATGATATACAATTAACAAAGTCTTATGGAGATGTTGACACAATTATAGAACAAGAAAGATGGCAAAAAACAAATACCAACAGAATCTTAACGCTGAAATCACATTTATGTTCAAACTTTCCCTGACTTAAGTTACTGATAAAAGCTTTGTACAATACACTCTGTATTTAAATGGTCCTCATGATGGGTGTATATTATGAAGCTAAGTAATCAAGAATGAATACTCCACCAAAAAATATTTGTAGATATTGATAAAATAGACCAACTGAAATTATTAATGGGTGGGGTTTGTTTTAATGCCATTTCAAACAATTGTAAGTTTTTCCTTCCAGAAATACATGTTCATCTAATGCAAAATTATGGTGATTCTTTGAGAGACTTAGAATGGTGAATATGCTAAAACTTTCTCTGATTAACAATTGCTAAGCTAACATAGTGGAGAAACCACCCTGAATTTGAAATTTAAATACAATAAAAAAAAAAGATGATTAGCAGCTTAACAAGTGAATAAATTATCACAAAATATGATGTTAAGATATTATAAATTGCTAAGAATGATGTAACACAGTTATAGATCATTACATTTGGAGCTAAAAATAACTTTAAATAATTAGCACAAATAACACTGGCTGGTATGAACAAAGGTGAAGTCTTGTAGGCCTTAAAATTAAATAATAATTTAATTTAAAAAAACAATTTATGTGGATCCAATTTACCATGGAAATGAAGATGAAAATATTTTAAAAGTGATCCCTTAATTTATGAGTTGTTCTTTTTTAACTGACATCAGAGGGAGAAAAAACAAACTTAAATCGTTAGCTGAAAGTGAATGAAATAATAAGTTAAAATGTATAGAGCAAATTAGCATTGTAAACAGTTTATTAAAATATACCTAAATTTACAAAAGTACTAACAATAATTAACAACATGTACACAAAAAGTAATAGTTAAACATTGTCAGTCATTTCAATGTGTACAAAACATTTGATAGCAAGCTGGAATATGTACACAAGCTCAATTGAAAAAAATTTGGTCTTAAAAATGAAAGGTCAACAAAAATAAAAATATTTCACATCTTATGGTACACTGAAATATACATTTATCTCCAAATGGTCGAGAACAGTGAGAAAATCTAAGTAAGAGCAATTTATAAAATATTTCTGATTTCATTTAACCTTTCCATAAAAATATCCTGCAAATAGTATCCTTTATGAATAAATATGATAAAATTTATCTTGGTCTCAACCAATAGAAGTTATAAATTTGTGCTCAACTAACACACAACATCCCTAAACCATCTGTGCTACTGGAGAGCACAGGTTAATGCAACATTTTAACACATAGAAAATATATTGAAATATGTCTAACAAAACACGGCCAACCAAAGACAGCATATCTTTGTTGGAACACGGATCTGATACACACAAAAAATAAAATAACCCATTGAAACACCTATTTATATTTCTCCATAAAACAAAGCAATTATATACACATGAAAGCACCAGATTAATTTTCTCTCCAAAATAATGTGATGGATAGTTCAGGATGTTGAGTAAACATGTTATCACTTCATTATTTATTAATATTCTGATTATTTGCTGGTATTATAAAAATCGAAACAAACCAAAGCAAACTTTTTTCCACACTGACTAGTATGCCTTAGTATACAAATATATATATTCTTAAGATGTTTTACTTTGATGTGATTTTAACTTGAGATGTTTTTTCTGATCACAATATAACGTCCTCACTTGTTCATGCTGCCAGCAGAAAGTCATTACAAGCAATCAGTATCTCACTAAGCTGTGAACTTATGAAAATAGAAGTTACACTTAACATGATATGACCTCTTACCACTAAACTGAATCTAAATCTTATCCTTTCATGAGGCAAGTGTTTGGTATGCCTTATTAAAATAAAAGGAAACTAAAATATCATTTAGTTTTAAGAAATCCAATTCTGAAAAGCCCAAATTGAGGCTAAAAAGGAAGATTTTAAAATTAAAAATGTATGTCCTGAATTTATTTTAAATTAATTACAATAAGTTTAATTGTGCCTTTTAATCTTATAAACATTTTATTGATTGAATGAAAAATGTAATTTTTGCATTACTACTATACTTTTTGGAAAGTGGCCCTAAAAAACTTTTTTAAACACACTACAAAAATAAAGAATTCGATAGGCAAGCCATAAATAGATTGTAATTTAATAAACTGCATTGGTAAAAAAAACTTGCAATGAAAAGCATACAATTAACCAATTATTTTTAAAAATCTATTTATATTTAATTTCCAGCCTAAAATTATATTTTTTTAGATGCAATTTTCAAATATCACTTATTGAAAGGAATCTACAGAGAAAGTTAATTCTTTTAACAATGTAGTCAGCAGTACTATCATCTCTCATTAAGGCAAGTGGGGCTACAATTTACATTGATTTAAATCAAAACAGGTTATTTATGCAAAATATTAAATCCAATGAAAATAATTCAGTAATAAGTAATGATGTTTAACGGTTAAAACCAGTTATATAATGTGTTAAAAGGTGCAATTTTAGATCTAAATATTTTTTTAAAACTATAAGTCAACTTTTCTAAAAGGGGTAACTAAATAATTAGTATAAACAACAACAGACTATTAAAACTTGTATATCTATACCCTATGTCACACCAGTTACAACAGATTCTTTGTGATCATTTGTTACAACAATAAAATCTCTGAATAATTTTTCAAATGCAAAAAAACAAAACATAAAACATCCCCAGAATAATAGTTATTCCTTTTATAAACAAGGGTTTAAGAAAATGCTTGGGGAAATTGTTAAGAGGAAACCAAATAAAATACCAATAGAAGAAAATACACTTAAAATTTCAATTATAAAAAAAAACACAAACATGAATTAACCTCATAGAAAAATATTTTAAAATGCAGTATGATGTAGCAGCCAGAAATACAACTTTGTTCTAAGCCCTTCCACTCCCAAACAGGTTAATTAAAAAATGTTGAGGCTAAAAATTCCAACAAGGACAAATAACGAAAGTTAAAATATATAAGATCTTGTAGCAGTAGGGTAATAGCGCACCATTTTATCTCTTTACCAAGCAGCAACAATTTGATACCAAACAATGCTACAACAAAGCCAATACAGGTGAAACAAGATCTGTCAAAGTCAATCTGGTATTAAGAACTACCATTAATGTATTTAAAAATGAAAATAAGACCCCTATAAAATAGCCTTTATAAAATTTATTGCCACAAACGTGCACTTAACCAAAGTAAATAGTATTATTAAGAAAATGGGGTTTAGTCATAAAAATTATTCTGTTAAAATTTGGAAATTAATTATTTTAAGACTGCCGGCGGGGAAAAAGAATAAAACAAGATTACCCATAGGAATTAATTGTTAAAACTAAGTACAAAAAAAATATCAACAAAATGAATAATAATCCTTTTTAAAAATTGACAAAAGAAAGAGGAACAAAAAAACACAAAATTGTACCATATACGGTTTTGAAAAATAGAATAAACTGTTTATGATATTAAACCAGGTCAGAAATACTTTGTAAAAGGATGGGGAAAAAAACAACTCAACACACTAACATTAAAAAAAATATTTTCACAATATATTATTATTAGTAAGGGCTTTCTCTTTTTTTTTTTGTTCACTTTTCATGAGCATTACAATTTTAATTTTTAAAAGATAAAGAATTTATTTTTTTTAGACCAGACACCTGTACAGCAGTCAAAGCTAAGGCAAAAATCCATTTAATCTTGGTACCAAGTATTAAAATGCTACAAATAAAACAAGAGAAGCCTTGGTGGCTAAATCAGTGCTCTATTGATTTTATAAGGTAAACGTCTGAACCCATTGAACCTTAAAAGCATAGTTCAGCTATTTTTCTAAGATTTCACCATTAACAGACATTCTGGATCTGGTTATTTACAGATGAATGGGAGTGGTGAAAGAAGAAGCAATCCTCACCAAGTCAGTGAGGTTTCACTTCGTTTCCTTCACAGGACTGGACTGTTTATTCCTTGAGCCCACATTTCCTCTATTTCCCTGGTACTTGGAGTTGCTTCCATTGCTGCTGGGTTTTCCACCACCAGCACCATTGCTGTTGATGTTGCTATTGCTGCTGCTGGAAGTGGTGGCATTGGTGGTCGTGGAGGATAGTGGCTGCTGCTGTGGAGGTGGCGGCGGAGGTGGGGGCAAAGTGGTGGTATCCGTGGGTGGGTGACCAAAGGCTTGATGGAGATGTGGTGGCATCTGAGATGGCATAGGCGGAGGGTGCTGCATCTGCTGCTGGATCTGCTCAGGTGTTGGAGAGCTCTGTGAAATCTGCCCGGGTCCAGATGCGCTGCCCATAGGTGGCATGACCCCCATCATTTTTGAAGGTGAAGCAGACCGCTGATCAAAACCATAGCCATTTTCATCTCCATAACCATTTAAGTAACCATTGCTGTAGGCTGAGGATACAGCAGGACCATGCTGGGCACTGCTGCCATGATGGTGGTTATGATGAGGGTGGTGATGGTTATGGTTGCGATGGTGCTGGTAGCTGTGGTGCGCAGAGGGTAGATGTGTTCCCCCAGAGTTGATGGTGCCATTTGCAACATAGGTTCCCTTCCCACCAGAACTTTTCCCATAATAATGGAAGCCACCTCCTCGCTTGTGATGAGAAGAATGGGAAGGTTTTCCTTTCCCACGAGGTGAGCCATCATAGTTGGGCGGTGGTGAACCAGATGTGTTGTAATGCATGGTGCCATTGATCCTGATAGCCATAGTAAATCCATTGGTTCCATCTGGATATGGGTTTGGGATGTGCATCTCGGTGGAGTGCACAGGGTGAATGATTACGGTTTGCTTCTTAAGGTACAGGTCCCGGGCATTCTCCACTAGATCATCAATGTCCAGATACTGCGCTTGATTATCCAGATTACCCGATGACTGGTCTTTCTTTGCAACTGTATGGTAAGAGCACTTTAGGTCTCCAAACCTATGGGAAAAATAGTGACAGCTAGGGTAAACTTAAATAATCATTTACATAGTCAAAAGAATAAAAAGAAATTAACCACAAAAAGGGATATACATGAAGACTTCATTTATTTTAGTCCCCTAGTGCTGTAAACAATACAACTATTTTAAAAACAGACGAGACTCTTGTGATAAACTATCAAAAATATATTATTTTCTGAAGTAGCTAGTCCAAATGAAAAATAACGATCCCATAGCAGCCAGAAATTACCTCTGTATCTGATCAGTATCAAGAAAACCAAATAAATGACTAAATGCTCCAATAATTTAAAGAATGTTACATAACAGTCTTATAAATAATCCAAATTTTATATCCATCAAGTAGATCAATTAACTTTATCATTCAGAACAAGCTTAATTATCTGAATGTAATATAAATATTGATGCTGTAAATGCCAGCTGGAAAATTACAGGTACTAAATTGACCCCTAATTAACATTGTTTTTTAAAGACTAATTTTGTATTTGTGACACACGTAAGTATATTTGCTTGTGTAAAGAAAAATAAATGAATAAAACTCACTTGCAAACAACTTCAGTTGGATCTACCCATAAAGTCAACTCAAATGGAAGATTAAAATCTTCAGTGTTTATTCCAACCTCATTGCAAACCCTTTCCAAAACGGGATCCAGCGGCTCATCCGGACAAACACGGATACAACGATAGGCCTGTCCCTTGGTTGGGCAAGTTTCATGCCAATGGTCTCTAAATCTTTCTTCTAATAAGTTTGAGAGATGCAGCTTGAACTCGCCCACCTTTTCTTTTGTTATGTTCTCATGTGCAAGGAAAATCCGTGACAGGAATTCCGCTGCTGCATTAATCTCTGGTTTCATCTCACTGAACAGAACGTTTTCAAAAAGTAGTTCCCTAGAAATGGTTCAAGATCTAAAGTTTTACTACAGTGCAATAAAGAACTCACAATGCTTCTCAACCACAACAATTTTAATCTATCACAAGTCCTATTTTGTACACCTACTACTGGTGGGCTTATAGGTGGTGGGTAATATCTGAATATGCTTATCCAACTAATTGGTCCTGTCCCTAATTTGTCCAAAAGTAAGCTTTCAATGCCCCGGGTCGCCACCGTAGCAGATGTTCGGGGCGCTGAGCCAAGATGGATTCCTTCTGAGCAGCACGCTTTTCCTAGGGGTAAGAAGAGCAACACCCCAAAAGTTATCATGTAGGCGGTGGGGGGGACATGAGGCCCATAAAATTAGAAAGCACGACCAGAACCCAAAAATCTGGAGAAAAAAGTTTAAAATATTGTTAATTTATAAATAGCCCAAAATAGACCGTATCAATTAATATATGATATCCTTCATAATTATCATTGTCATGTCCATGTTTTTAATTTATAGTCAGATCTAGTTAGTGAATCCGTCATCAAATTAATATTTAACAATATTACTTGATATTGGTCTTGGTGAGTGTTATAAAAATAAAAAAATGTTTCATTTAATATTCATGACTAGAACCAGGTCCCGAGAAACCCAGGCCATAGTCAGAGGATTAAAATGTACAACATGTCAGTTCTCATCACAACTGAACACTCGACGAGTAAACAGACAGCAAATAAACACTGACAACTCAAGGGATAGAGAGGAGAATTAAAAAATAATAGAAAATAAGTTGAATAAGAAATCATTTAAAACTTTTAGTTAATTACAAGTCCTAGTCAAATACCAAGCTGTCCACCAAAAGAGAACATACTAGAAGTATATTTAATGGCAATGGTGAAATAATAATTTGAGTTTAATAATAAGGTGAGTTTAAGTTTAAAGTGAAAATTTAAGGCCCATTTAGCTAAATAGTTTTACGGTCATACACAAAAATATATATTTATTACTGATTATCGGTTATAACTTTGTCAATTCTATTTAATGGTTCAATTAATTTGTGAATTTGTAATATATTTTAAAATATATATAATTGTATAATAACCACTGTAACAAAACAGATAGGCATACTTAGTAACTTAACTCTAAAATAAATTCTGCTCGTTTTGAGGTTATATGTTTTGATGTTGTCCATTGTTCATGTTTTTTAAAGATTGATGTAAATTAAATTATTTTAAAATTATGTGTTATTTTCAGTATAATATACAACAGGCTGTGTTGTCAGTGTAGTCAGACTTCTCAGAAATGTCTGGTCACACAACAAGTGATATCACTAAATTAAATCCGGAGCCGGAGCCTAAGTGCCCTAAAGTCACTAATATGAGTTAAGTAAAGTTTTTTTTTAAAGGGAGATAGAAATGAACTTGAATAGTAATTAGGAGTAAAAATCGAGTAGTAATAGGAGTAAAATTGAGTAAACAACAAATTTTTAAAAAAATATATAATTTCATATAATTATAATTATCTTATCTTATATGTTACAGATGCTCCTTCTGTACAGAAGATTATTGCGTCCTACGTATTTCTATGGTTTGTGTTTAGTCCTGTATTCTTACTAGAGTTTTAAATGATGATAAAGTGTTGGCTTTCCTGGTTTCTTCAGGCAACCCATTCCACGCCCGAATACCAGACGGAAAGAAAGAAAACTTGTATGTGTTTGTTCTTGCATATGGAGTAAGAAAGGTGTTTTTATCTTTATGTCTATTTGAGGGTTGTATTAAGTTATCTTTGTGTTGTATTTCTAAATTAGAATTAATTGCCTTATGTATAATTACTAATTTACTCTTGGTTCTTCTATCCTCTAGTGTTTCAAGGTTTAATGATTTAACTAATGGTGTTACTCTTGACTCTTGTCAGTTTTGAATATTCTCCAGTAATGTATCTGGCAGCTCTTTTTTGGATTTGTTCTAACTTATCAATATTTTCTTTGGTGGATGGGTCCCATACAGAAGATACATATTCTAGTATAGGTCTCACCAGGGTATATCTTTGTTACATTTGTCTTGTAAAAGTTTCTTTTTATAAAGCCCAAGGTTTTGTTTGATTTTTTAATAACTTCATTGACCTAAGCCTAGGCAAACTTAAGTGTCCTAACTTAAATTAGATTATCGTAATTAGACATTTGTGTGAGCTTAAGTAATTGTTTCTTTAAAAAAAAAAAAAGAAGAAATATAAAAAACCTGATCTGTGTGACTGTCACTGTGTGACTGTGTGGTACCACTGCAAAATTACACAGTAAAAGTGTGTCCGAGTCCCGAACCAGTTTTCGTTCCCACGTTTAATTTTAAAATGTGTTTAACATTATCACATTGTTATTTTTCTACTTCTGTAAATCAATGCTTTTTGAAACGACGTTGATATTAATAATTGAAAAAATTATTCTATCCTGTTCAAGTGCGATCAGTTTATGTGAAAGGTTAACCCTGAAACAGTAACAACAAAGACTGCGTAAATGACAAAAATAGATCATAGTCGGCCATGACAGCTTTCGAGAAGCAACGATGACCAAAAGGGATTTCCCTTGCCCGTAATTAATCAGATGACAAGTCCCCAGCACAAATGCAACATTTATAATAACACTCCAACAATAAAATTTATTAAAAGTCTACAATACTCACAAGACGTTACAGAAAATGAGACAAAACAGTAAAACAATACCCTGGTAAGCCCAAGAAGGAATGTTTAGCTTATGAGTAGCAACTAACCAATGGCACTATTGCATTAATCCAACAGCGCCACCTTCATTTAAGCTCAAGGTCACTAGAGTTATCCTTATTTTCTCACACTCCTGAACCTTTACCTCTGATCTGTAGGTCTGTTATTTACACATGTAATTTTGGAGGTGAATTAATGCAATATGTATTCAATCTCCTGTAGTCTTAAGGTTTTAACGGCTTATCAAACTAACAAACATGAAAGGAAAATATATTCAGACTATTTTGATATTATATGACATATGAGTCATATGATGTGATTAACTTTTGTAAAAAAAAATATATATAATATATATATAAAAAAATAAATAAAAATGTTTCTTTTAACAAAAAGATCATCATTTCGATTAAAATGTAATGAAATGGTTTATAATCTGAAGAATTTTTTTATAATTTAAAAAAAGGAAGAAACGTAACTGTCTCGTGTGGGATTTTTATTTGGACTTATAAAATCTTACTTTAAAAAAAAAATCTCTTAACTCTAAAATAAGGAAGTAAAAAGAAATTTATTTTAAAAAATATAACTCCCTTTAAGGTGGTCGATGGGGGAAAAAATTCTATGTTTTTTAATTTAGAAAAAAAAAATTATCACACTCCAACAACAAACAATTAGAAAGAGGAAAAAAGAAGAATTTTTTTTTTTTAATAAAATTTTATTGTAAAAAAAAAAACAAAATTTTTCATTCAATTTTGGCATTAGCGCAAAGTTTGATAAAAATGTATTCTTTCAAAAAATCATAATAAAACTTTGTATAGATCTACAGCTTAAGAATGATATTTGTAAAAATTTTAAAAAGAGACTTTTACAACTTATTTGTTTGAATTGCTACAGATCACATTTACGTGACGTCACCACATTATTCGTCAATTTTTTATGGGTAGCAATATAACAAAAAAAATTATAAAATTTCCAGAGTGAAAAATATTTTAAAATGGCCATTTTGAATCCTTGAGAATATCAATGGTAATGTGCATGCAAAATCTGAGGCTTGTAACTATAATATTTTTCAACTTATCACAAAAAAATCCTTAAAAATGAAAAAAAAAATGCAAAATTGAGAAAAACAAAAAAGAAGTTAAAAAATTCATGTTAAAAGAATTCTAAGTTATATAATAAATATAGCATTCATACATCAAATATAAATACCATTTATACATGTAATGAAACATTTAAAATCTTAAACAAAATTACAGAAAATAATTGAACACAATTTTGCCAAAGTCACCCATGCACCTACAAAAATTAGTAAAATAGTGAAAAAATTCTGATTTTTTTTTCTATGACAAATTCTTTACTAAAAGAATTATTAATCAGTAGAGAATATAATTAAATAATAACATACAAATTTTGAAGAATTTAGACTCAACAATTTTTCATCTGTCATCTCAGACGTAAAAAAAAGTATTGTAATAAAATGACGAGAAAAAACAAACAAACATTACTCAAACATTTTTACAGCTTATTGAGCAAAGTGTTGATGCATTAGCTATTTATATATAACATATATTAGGAAAATAATAATTCATTAACAACTTTTTAGCACAGAAATGCAATAATAAAATAAAATTGTCATTATATAAAATTATCCATTTTTTTTCCTTCAAAATTCCCATTATCCATTTAATAAATAATACTTTATGAACTTGATACATAAAATACATGAATACACCATACATTAAAACAGAAAAATATGTAGGCTATATAAATTAAAAATAAAATTAAACATGAAGCAATAAATAATACCAAACCCTAAAATTTTATAAAAAATCATTTGAGCCCCCGGCTAAATACTGTGCACCCCCTTCTACTGACAAAAGCCTATCTGCCTCCCTCCTTTCTGCCCCCTAATTAGTTCCCTCCTTCTCCTTGCGTTTTGGTCGATAACAGCCCTAATATATATTTTAATATCTGTATAATTTTATTTGGATTTTTTTAAAATTCAAAATTATCCAATACTTATAGTTTTAGCTGATATTTTACAAAGGATTTTTTAAAACTAGGCTTAGTCTTAAAACTAGAATAAATAAATATTCATTTTAGAAAACTTACAATGTGACCGTGTGACGAATGTGAGATGAATGTGACGCATTCCAAGTACATTTGTGTATACATACCGAATTGTGTATATAAACATGTTTAATATAGTGTATATGTTCACTTATAAAATTAAAAAAATGTTTTGTATGTACACGTGTAACACTAAAGGGAAATGTTCAATTAATTGTTTTTTCAATGCAACGCTTTTATTATTTTATCACAAGAAAATTAAATGGCTCGTAACAGCATTTCAACTAAAAACGTTTCCAAGCTACTAACTAAGTGCTTTTGGTTGTTGTTCTGTGTGTGTGTGTGTTGGGGGGGGGGGGATGCATGTCAAGAACCATACATAATAAATACTCAATGTTAAAACGGGGTTCGTTTCCTGAGTTTCAAACAGAGGCGTCACTAGGGTTGGTGTCACCCGGGGCGGTAGCTCATGGTGTCACCCCCTCATGATTTAATCCATAGAACTCCTCCGTGTTTTCCAGTGCCAAATAACGGGAATATATAGAATTTTATGGTCTGGTGTCAGCCCCTTGATGGTGTCACCCGGGGCGGCCCGCCCCCTCCGCACCCCCCTAGCGACGCCACTGGTTTCAAAGCAGCCCAGCTACGAGTAGTGCAACGATGGGGTAGTTGTAACCTTAGTAGCAGTGCGCACAAAGTTGTGTCCGATCACTGACTAACTCAAAAGTTAGTGGTAGTTAAGGTGGCTCTCAAAATGCCGTTCTCCCCTTCAATTCTTGACACAATTGAAACATTTTAGATTTAAAAACTTAGCTGGCACGAGAAGAAATCATAGGATGTACATAACTAAATAAAAAAAATTGCATTATTTTTGGATTTTGTTAGACTAAGAGAAAAATTTAAAGAGATCGAAAAAAAAGTAGAAGAAAAAGGCTTTGAAGATCTAAAAACTTAATTCTTAATTTTGAAATATTAGCAAAATATTTTTTTTTTACTGTGAGCTACATAC
>MUZC01004774.1:1043256-1066411 GCA_002072015.1 Radix auricularia
TTCTCAGAATGATGCGCTTACATGTACCTACATGACATGGTGGTTATATCTATCTATCTATCTATCTATCTATCTATCTATCTATCTATCTATCTATCTATCTATCTATCTATCTATCTATAAGTCTGTTATGGTCTCGCTCGCGAAAAACAAAAGTAAGAAATTACCAACTTCTCGTGATCCCATTGAGCTGAAATTTTGTACATAGACCTTTGTCACCTATTATTGCATTCTGTCAAAATTTCAGATCAATCGAATGCATCGTAATTAAATTAGAGAAATTTTAGATTATCTCTATGTATCTATATTTAGCATGTAAATGTTTGTGCTAGACTAAATAAGTGCTGTCATTGGCCCTTACGAGGACCTTCTCACCTCCTCATTAAAAAGAGGAAATTACGATGGTACGGACACGTGAGAAGATCTAGAGGTTTCTCAAAGACCATATTGCAAGGCGCAGTCCAGGGAAGAAAAAAAAGAGGCAGAGAGATGGGAGGACGATATCAAAGTGTTATAATATTTTCCCGACCTGTACACAGTGGCGTAGCAAGGGGGGCGGTGGGGGCGGTCCGCCCCGGGCGGCACTCATTCAAAGGGCGGCGTTTGTGGGCATTTAAAAATTAAAGCCATTTCCGAAAACTGACCCTTTTCTTTTAAAGGGGGAAAACCATGGTGAAACAAAAAGAATCTCAATTTTGAGTTTTAATTAACGGAGTCGTGCAACATTTGTTTTATTACATAGTGGTTGTAATAACTAACGTTTACAATTTTAAAATCGCTCAAAAAAAGGTAACAATTTGTTTGCAAAATTAAGGTATACATCACAGATGGCGCTTTTATAAGAAAACTGCACAAAAAACAGCATCACATCACCGCTAGTCCGAAAATATGTACTATTAATATCACCACGACAGTTTTAGAATAAAATTCTCAGAATGATGCGCTTACATGTACCTACATGACATGGTGGTTAGAATATTGTGTTTAACTTGCAAGTGTAAATTATATTACTGTTTCAGGTTTCATAAAATTCTTGTAAGATAACTTATTAAAAATTTAATTTATTTTGTTTTTATTCCATTAAAGTAGCACACATAGCTTGTGTTTTCATTAAAATAAGGTTATTCATTGAAAATGAACGGTTATTCATTTTTGCGTTAATAAACACCACATTAACAAAAATAATTCCGAAAAATGCATACTTAAAATTTTCAAGCGTCTTGGAAAACTTTACAAATTAGGTAACTGGTAAAACGAGATCAGATGCTGGAATTTTATTCAATTCAATGCAATCTTTTTCTTTTCTATGATATCTCAATCTATGGGAACCCGTCTTTTTTATATTAATGCAAACTATGCAAACCCATTTCATGGAGCAAAGACTTGTGCTATACAGAACGCTGTTACAAAGAGTTGGCGGTATTGAATGAACACCAAGTTGGAAGGAGAAAAATATGAGTGGGGAAAATTCAGAAGACATGTTTCTATCTCCAGAGCAAAAAGTACGACGAGAAATGTTTTTATCCAAAGATATTAAAAATAAACAGCCCGGTGATGAGTTACATGCCCTTAAAAGAAAGTATTCGTGTACATTACCATCTAGCCTACTAAATGAAGAATTTGAACATCAAATACATTTCTTTATTTCCATTTATAAAGAATTGTTCGAGATTGAAAGAGAAAGGATCCAGTTTTTGTTGGGAAGTGCACGTGGCCTTTCTTAGCAATTGCGGGACCCGATGCAGCTTAGTATGTGAAAAGAATTGCATGGGGCCCAGTTTGGAGAGGGATAAGGTATTAATTAAGTGAAAATTAACATAGGTTGGGCCTATGAAAGAGTGGGGCGCTCTGCGACCGCATAGGTTGCAGGGGCCTAAGACCAGCCCTGGCTGTACCTACACTACAAGAAGAGGCATTACATTAAAAAACGGGGGCGGGGGGGGGGGTAAATCCCCCCCTTGATCTATTAAAATATATTCAACAGAAAATATTGGAAAATTCTTTACCCAACATTATAATTTTGAAAATAATTTTTTCAACAACTGCAAACAGTGTATCTAGTTGTGAAAGGAGCTTCTCCAAACTGAAGTTGATAAAAATTATATTCGCTCCACAATAAGTGATTAAAGACTACAAAATCTTGCAATATTGTCCATAGATCAAGATATTACAAATAATTTATATTTTTCTAACATAATACACGATTTTTCTACTATGAAAGTTGGTAAGTAAATAAATGTATAGATAATAAACAATATTTTTATATACTGATGTATACAATTTTTTTAAATAAAAAAATCATATATTCAGTGGCGTCGCTAGGGCGGGGGGCGGGCCGCCCCGGGTGACACCATTAGGGGGGTGACACCAAAGCCTAAAATTTTACTGTTGATTTTATGTCAGAAAAAAAAAGAAGACACATTTTCTTCATCTAGAAAGGAATACAATGAAATTACATTAAAAGCGAAACATTTTTATTTTTAAAAATCAATTAACTTGCAATAATAAAACAGTACCAAAACACAAACTAAATAAAACAAATTATGGGAAAAAAAGACACAGCCGCACCAGAGAGATCTTCAAAAACGCTGGCGGCGTGTTATGTTTTTAAAGATACCAAGCAAACTGAGCTTTGAAGTGTTGACAACGTAGACGAATCCCACCCCCTCTTACCTCCACAAGAGAGGGGTGTCACGGTTAGATGTTATGGTGTGAGAATGACTGAGCGAAAATGTAGGGTGAATGATAAACAAAGCGTGAACACCCGTGGACTTGAATACTCGCTCACCGGGTGTTCGCAGGGGAGTGTGTAGAGATGTCAGGTGAGAGTGTCAATGAGGGAACAGTGTGTATTAAGCAGGCAGAGGGACGAGTGTTGAGCGTGGACCAGGACAGTCCTGTTTTATCGATATGTTGAGAGAGAGACAAACACAGTGAATGTATTCTATGATAGCTGCTACACTGTATTGCTATGGATATAGATATGTCAATATATACTGTAAATAAACGTCATTTTCTCTGTTGAGTCAAGTCTCGTGAATACTTTTACCACACTACTGTACGCCTGATGTTATATCTGTGGTCAAAACGGGTGGACCTAAAAATCCCCCTAGACAGCGAGTCCGCCACAAGGGGTAGTGGCGTAATACGATTTTTCTATATTTTTTTTAAAAAAAGTGTTTTCTGTGTTGTTATTTTTAGAGGAAAAATATGAATTTAATGTCTTTGAGGGTAATATTTAAAAAAAAAAAGAAACAACAAAAAAACAAATATTTGTTAAAGGCGTGCAAGCATAGATATCCATGTTTATATATAGGTAGTCTGGTTCGTAGGTCCCATCCCCATCATTGTACCTTTTATGTTTTGAGTTACCACGCAGAAAATTTCAGTAGGTAAAAAATTAGAATTTCTGCGCCTTTGTCATGAAAGTTAGTAGCGACTTTATTTCTTATTCTACCTGGAACTCAGTCACATCCTTTGTTAAAAATTCAATTTAAAAAACAAGTATAAATGTCCAGAATCTATCTTCCATTTCTCACACACTGCAAACAGACTTTAGCAACATAATTCAATTAAATCGTCTAACGATAATACAAGAAAAATATCAAACACTCCCTTTAAAAAAATAAAAAAAATATTTGACATTGGTTACTAGCTTTGGAGCAGAACAAAGATTTTAATATCACTCTCCGCCGACAACTTACAAAAAAGACTTTGATGTCACGAATAAGTCGGTGTGATATTTTAGTCAAAACAACGGGAGTGGTGTGTGTGTGTGTGGAGGGGGTGACAATGTGGTGAAAGGAATGTTTTGAAATAACAAATCAGTTTTTCCTGGACAGCTAGAACTGATTTTATTTTAGATGACACTGAAAATCAGATTGCTTTCACGACACTTTGCTTCACAAGCATTGTAGATAAATGACATACAAGCACTGACAGATATGACGTCACAAAGCTTAGAACCCCCCCCCCCAAGCCGTATTTTCTAAATAAAAAAAAAAGATCAAGTGGCAAGTTATTTTTTGTCATTAAAATATGTATTTTAGTGTAAGTCTGCACTCTAATATCATAACACGCGTGAAACCATTGAAAACGTCATTAAATAAATAGTGTACAATCAAATATTTAAGTGGAACTTTATTTAAAGTTGCACGTTTTTGATATAACGTTACATTTTTAAACACACACCCCCCTCTTGTCACACATCGTCACAGATGCGGGACACCCTCCCCCTAGGCACGTGACGTCATTTATGCATGGCCCCAAATCCCTAGAACTCATCCTGTCTTCCAGTGGCAAATAAAGGGAACATACATAATTTTAAATTTTTGTCACCTTGTAACACTGTAAATCAGCACTTTCCTTCCCTTCAAGGAAGGTATTTTTATTTCTTTGCCACATGAAAAAAAAAGTTTGTATAACAGATAAACAGCTAAGTGGGGATCAATGTTCCCTCTAAGGTTTGCCGGTTGTTGTGCTAAATATTGTTTAAAAAAACACATGTTCAATTTTAACAGAGTACCAATTTTTGTGTTCAAATTTTTGACATCTCACAAAAATAAATGCACCAATTGTAGGACCGATGTACATCAAGTGACACATTTCTTAATCAAAATAATATATTAGATTATATTAAAATAAACAAGAATTATAAATGTATATTTCTGTTAATCTGTTCAACGGTATTTATCATGCATAAATCAACGAAATGCCAACATACCCATAAGTCTCTAATCTATTCTGGGGCGATCTGGCGTCTGTCTTTCAACGAGATCCATATTTTATAGACTACGTCAAGGTTGATCCGATGTCCATCACTCTGACAAGATTTAATCCTCATAAGCAAGTCTACATGTAACTTTTCCAATCTATTTTTATATTTTACTTTTATAGAATTCATTAGGCTAAATGCACATTCGCAACCAGTGCTTGATGCAAGAAATGTGGCACAAATATCCAACAGAATGACAAAGTCGCTGAACTATTCTTCAGTCATGGGCAGTCATGGCAAACTGAATGATGAATCACCTTGTCGAAATTCTGCATCAACCCACATTTTAATTTTTTGCGCTAGCATTAATCATAAATTTAAATTGCGATACTGATCCATAAGTTTCTGCAAAATGTCTTCATAGCTTTTAAACAATGCTTTTTATTTAGAAACTAGGGCACCAAGTTCTTCTTGTCAGAAATTAAAATTTGACGTGTCGACTAACGCTTACAACAATATACGCCATAGCATCAAGTCGATTGCAAGAAAACGATAGTCCACGTGCCAACTCAGACATTCAACGAATTTGAGAATGGGACTATGTTTTCACCCTTAAAGCCTGAAAACATTTTAGCGACTCAGTGTTGCGAAGTCTAAGTGTCAGATTTTCCCAGGCAGGAGTAAAAAAAAATCCCAAATTGGGCTAAAAATTCCCACATGCATTAAAAACTTGGGAAAAAAACTAAAAAGTGGCAACTTCAATTAAATGCTTTCGCATTCATTTTAATGACTTTGGACTTCCATATTAAAAAAAAAATAAATATTTATGCATTTTTAAGGAAATTTTTAATTGAGCACTTTTATTTTTTATTTAATCTATACGTTTTTATTTAACAACTTGGCTACAAAGCCAAAATATAGATTATACTTTTAAATTTTAACATTATTACGACAATTAAGTTCAAAAAAAGTTATTTGGATACTCTTGTAATTTAAATTTGTCTGTGATAAAAATATTTTTTTTAAATGAATGCTTTGAAATTTATTAATAATAAATGAATGATCAATAAATCATACATGGTTACATAGATTGTTATATATTTACATAGTATTAATGATTTGGTTCTTTATATGTAACAAACATTTTATGATGATTCGGACTCAGACTAATTAATTATATTATTTAATAGTAACACATTAACACAATCTGACTGTAAACAGTCTACAGTCGGTGACAATGTTGGAAAAAAATCAACCAAAACGTCAGGAAAAAAACCTAGATCCGAAATAAAAAACCTAGACACGCTAAAAATAAACAAATATGACGTCAAAGAGCCTCCCACCAACACACACAAAAAAAGGTTTTCTTATTTGAAAATGAGCATGTTTCAAATTATTTTATTTTATTTTCATTCAAGAATGTATTTATTTATTTTTTAAAATTGTCAATCTAAAAAATTCCCATATTTTAGGAAAAAACCTTAAAAATTCCCTATTTCCCATTTTTTAAAAATTTTGCTCAAAAATTCCCACGTTTCGGGAAATTTCCCTCGACTTCGCAACACTGAGCGACCTCTACAGACCAATGAAAATTGTCACCAAGGTGCTCATGGTCTCTTAGGTTATTGATCCTTCATTATACAAACTGTTATGCCTCCTTTGTCGTTAGATTTTTTTCCCTTTGTAACAGCCTGCTTAATTTGGCAAATTATCCAACTACTTCATGAATGACACTATGAAAAAATATTTATTGACCATGACTATGGGTCATTATACAAATGGACCAGCTCTTCACAGTATTCAGTCTGTACTTGTATGTTTCTCGACAATTTGAGCAACAATGCGTGTAAAGCAAAATGCCGTGAAAGCCATCTGATTTCCGTGTCGTCTAAAAAAATCCTTCTAAAGGTGTCCAGCGCAAACTGAGTTGTCATTTCAAAGCCCTCCTTTCAACACACTATCACCCCAAAAACAACTCCCATTGTTTTGATTAAAATATCACACCGGCTTGTTTTTGACATCAAAGTCTTTTTTGTAAGTTGTCGGCGAGTGATATTAAAGTAGATCTATTTGTTCTGCTTCAAGGCTAGTCACCAATCACCAATGTCAATTATTTTTTTAAGGTAGTGTTTGGAATTTTCCTTGTATTAACTTTAGACGAATGAGTTGAATTATGTTGTTAGTGTCTGTTTGCTGTATGTTAGAAATGGAAGATACATTCTGGGCATTTAAACTTGTTTTCATAATTGGATTTTAACAAAAGCTGCGACTGCTTCTCATGTAGAATAAGAGATAAAATTGCTACTAACTTTTCTGGTAAAAGAGCAGAAATTCTAAATTTTCCCGGTTGAAATTTGCGGCATGATAACTCAAAACTCCTGCGCGGAATCCTGGTAAGGATGGCAACTACGAACCGGAGGACTACCTATACATAAACATGCACGCCCTTAAAAATATAAAAAAAAATATATATATTAACTCAAAGACATTGAATTCATAATTTTCCTCTAAAAATAACAACAAAACCCATCCTTTGATTTTTTAAAATAGAAAGATCATATTCTTCCGAAGAATATTTCTTCCCCCCCCCCTCTGACGTGGAGGGAAGAGGGACTGGGATCCGTCCATGATGTCAATACTTCAAAGCTCAGTTTTAAAAAAAAATTCTTTTACAACAGAAGATACTGCATTTTAAAAAAAAAATCTCTCTGGTGCTGTTTTTTTTAAATTTTATTTTTTAAAATTATTTTTAAATTTTGTGAAACTATGTTTGTTTGTCGGGATGGTTTTATTATTGTAAGTTAACTGATGAAAAGAGGGAGTGGTAATTGTCCATGATGCCAATAAAAAGTTTCGGCGTTTAAAGTATTTTTATTGTTTCTTAATTTCTTTCTATATAAAAAATGTGTCTCTTTTTTTCTGACATAAAATGTAACACAGTAAAAATTTATCCTTTGGTGTCACCCCCCTAATGGTGTCACCCGGGGTGGCCCCCCGCCCCCCCCCCCAGCGACGCCACTGACGAGAACACACAGGTGTTTTAATAGGGCACGGTGGGTTAAACAATAACATGAATTTAACCAAAATTATATATAGTATATGAGAGAAATATTGTAGTTTATAGACCCGCTGTAATTAAATATAAATTCCCATTTGCATACCTATGTTATCAAAAAAAATATTATCTCGGGTTTCACATTTTTCGACTCCAAACACAAAGGAATTAGTTCGTTTGAGTTTGGAAAAAAAAACAAGTCTGTCGGGTCTATTCTTTTAGTCCTTCATGAGAGAATAACAAATAAAGAAACTGAAGGAAAAAAAAACAAAGAAAAAAAAAACAAAGAAAAAAAACATTAATGAGAAAGAGAAGACATTAGGGATCATGTGCAAATTTGTGGCAGTGACGGACAGGCCGTGTATCCCAGATGACCCTGAGGTGGGACGGGAACAAAGTGTCCATCTGGCTGGTTCCGTTTGGGGTCATCTCCGCGACTCCCATGAGAGTTAGGGGGGGGGGGCGCTGCGACAACAGCAGGTGTCCAGTCCCAAGGGACGGCAAGTGTGGTTCTTTCTTTTTGATCTGCCATCCCTTTGTGGAGATGTTCCAGCGATACCTGGAGACCTTCACGCCAGTCGTCTGCGGGGTGATCTCCCCTACTCCCCAGGGTCCGACCTCTTCCTCCCCACCCCTCCCTTCCAGTCACTGGGTCAACAAAACCGACGCGTGGCCGGGTAGTCAGCTAATGTTCGACCACGTACTGCTAGAAAGTCAAGTACTGTCTGTGTCAAGAAAGGGGGTGAACAAAAAAGTGGGGGAGGGGCTGATGTTCGCTGTCGCAGGTGCATCCAGGACGTTTATTCTTATAAATACGGTTTATCTAACGGTCACGGCTTACAATTCGCTACACGAACGCTGTGTATCTAATAGCCTAATAGAAGATCTAACGGATATGATATGTAGCTCTATGTTACAGAAGCACACAAGTCAAAAGGTATGTTAATGTTTTACAAATGAGAAAGGTTTAAATTTAAAATAATAAAAAAATAATTAAAAAAAACTTCCACTTCCAACATCATTCAGCAGGCTTAGAAATACATTCATTAGAGTAAAAGGTGTATCTAATTGCTCGTCGCACGATGCGCCCTATTTGCTGTGCACCCGCCTCCCTCCAAAAATAAAATAAAATAAAAAAAAAATATTAAAAAAAATAAATAAATAAATAATCTTAGTAGTTGTAACTTACGCATAATCTTCTGTACAGAAGGAGCGTCTGTAACATATAAGATAAGATACGCAGCAAGCATACGCGAAAAAACATATGTATTCAAGATAAGCTACTGTAAGGAATAGAGTCATTTAAAATACATACATTTAAAAAAAGATCTGCCAGGACTAATTATCTTATCTTATCTGTTAAATTGGAGACACATACGTAAACCGGACTGTACTTTACAAGCGCCAATAGTAGCAAAAACTTTGAAAATATCTACAGAGGAGCAAGAGTCTCAAAAAAAAACAAAAAAAAAAAAAACTGTTTAAAAGGCGTGACAAGAAAAGCGATGAAGGGTGCGACACTTCCAGGTGCCTAGCATCCTTTTTTGTATTAAAAAAATTGGGAAATTAAAAACTAATTCCAGGAAGCACATTGTTCACGAACATAGAAAATTTCGGTCAGAGACAGCTGAATTAGATTCATCGAGTCACAGACAGACATCCTGGACGGCACAACGGGTTTTAAAAATATTTTAGCGGTGGTATTCCAAAAAGAAAGTTGTGTATATATTAAATAGGCATCTGACTCAATGGATAAACAGTAAACAAAGATGATTGTTTTACGACACTGACTCAATGGATAAACAGTAAACAACAATGATTGTTTTACGACACTGACTCAATGGATAAACAGTAAACAACAATGATTGTTTTACGACGTAGATCTAAATCTCACATTTTATTTGCAACAGAATCTGCCAAGTAAAAGTCGAGACTTCACTATTGAAGCTTGACGTCAACTCTCTACGATAAAAATGAAATGTTGATTTCTTGATAGCTGCTCAAGTTGACATAAGGCAGATGGCACACACACCGTGTTTGGGAATATTGAATGAAGGACAAACTCAATGCGGCTGAACCAATGGGCGCGGTGGTGTCATTGCTGCTTTTAATAATAGTATTTTTTAAATGAATTAATTTTCTTGTAATCTAAAACTAACTCCAAACAAAGGATTTCTTGTCCGTCCAGGTCAAATTTTCATGAACTTTCCGCTGTTCAATTCAAATGAAATTCGAACTCTCAAATATCTACTGCTACATCAAATGTCAATAAAAAGTTATTTTAAATGTATATAAATATAAAACCTAACAAGTAATAATAATTTTTTGTGAAAGTTGTCTTTGAAAGGACTCAAACCTCTTGCTTTTAAATCCTTTTTATTAACTTCACCGCCGTCTTTCGTAGGGCGGAAAAAAAAGAGTAAAAATGACAAACTTTCCGTCATGCTTTCGAGCTGAAATTTTTCACATAGAATCGTGTAACCTAATAATGAATTGTATCAAAATGTTAATGCACTTTTAGTGTATTTCTACATAAATGTATAATACCCGTCTGTTGTTGTTTTCATCCACGAGTTTGCTGAGTTCACTCAGACGATCGATGACCACACCGCCCACCCCGCCCGTCCCCATTTTAGAGCATTTGGGAGTTAAAGTCACCTTCAGTCTGTAAATGTATGTTTTGAATATAATCAATACTTTTTGCTCTGTCTCTTATATAAAGGATCTATGGTCAAAAACTTAGTTTTTACGGTTTTTTTTTTTTAAATCACGAGTTCAAGCTACCCGGGAAAACAAACTTAAAAAAACAAATCATCAACCCTACACCACTTCCTTTTCTCACTGCGGCCAAGCTCGGTTCATTGTTTTGAGTTTCAACTCACACCAATCTCGTGTGAGTCTGGCCAGGAATCTTCGAGCTACATTAAACTACCGTCTTTATGAAGCATGGCTGAGATGAGTTAGGTTTTTGTTTTGAATCTAGTCACAGTGAAAATGTGTGTCATAACTTTCTTGTGTAACGTTGGGCTGGCGCTAAAAAATCACGTTGAAAACTGTGGATCGACATTGTAGATGACATTTTTAGCAATAAACAATATCATGGTCACTGTGTTAATAACTTTGATGCTAGTAGTTATGGGAATTTAGTGAAACTTGATTGAAGATTATAAGTTACAGCATAAAATCACACAACAATAAAACTAAAATGCTGCTTTAAAAAATATTTTAAGGACCATATTCTTAAAATGAACTACAATGTTGAAAATAATCCTTTCCAAGTTAGATATATCTTAATATATTACATCTAACTCAGATATTAGTTAGATATACTACATTTTAGTTAGACATAGTATAATATAATATATTATATTAGTTAGATATATTATATATTAGTTAGATATATTATATATTAGTTAGATATATGATGTATTAGTTAGATATATTACATATTAGTTAGATATATATTAGTTAGATATATTATACATTAGTTAGAGTTAGATATATTATACATTAGTTAGAGTTAGATATATTATATCGTACTCACAACACTAAACGTAAAAAATGGGGGGGGGGATGAATCAATAAATAACCTTGTCACTTGTTTGACGACAACATTTCTAAAATGTGCTATAAAATTGAAAACAATTTTAGTGTGCAACAGTCTGAAGGTTTGGGAAAGGGTTCTCCTGGAAGTTTATGAACCCTTGATATTTCTTAACATATTAATGGTAAATTATTTTAATTTTTTTCTTAATTTTAGAATCAAACAGTTGTTTTATTACATATGTGGCACCAAATAAGAGAAAAATTCGGTGCACCAAAAATTTCACCTGCAATGAGGGAGAAACAATTTTTTTTTTTTTTAAAATTAAAAAATAGTAAAAATAAATCATGGCTGTAAGTTGTTCTCGGGACGAACCCAGAAAATATTCTCCTTCATTATATACTTATTTCATTCTTGTGCGTTGTTATGTTCACATAATTCAAGGACGAGAACTCATGGAAATCTTTGTGACTGGAGATACACCGCTGAGAGTTACTGGGGATTGTAGTTTTGCCAATGTTATTGTTTTCCTTTCTGTTTGATACCTTGCCGGGTTGTCACTTATTCAGCTCGCAGCGCGTCACCGAGCCAAGCTGGCCAGATTTTTGTTTGTCCCTGCAGGTTTGGCTAGTCAATCGTGGCCTGTCTGATCACTCGACTGTGTTTCATTCGATGGTAGAGGAAGTTCACGTATGTTCGCGTCTGCTAGCTTACCGGATTTGGACCAGAGATTGTGCTGGTACTCTTAACGACAACAGTGCCCCGGATTTGAGAGCGAGGGCCAACGTGTTTGTGTTTGTCGGTTTGTACCAGATCTTTATTCCGAGACAGGTAAATATTACCTAAAACTGTCCTGTTACTTAATAACAGGTGTGAAATTATCGCGAGAGTGCACATATGTGTCGGAATGTTATGATCATTTCAAAAACATAAGGATATTTGGTGTACTTGACTGGATGAGGTGTTAACCAATACAATACACTTTAGGTAAGTCTAAATGCATTTTGACATGATTTTATACTTTATATTAAAATTAATTAGCTGTGTATACCGTATTGGTAGACGTCCTTTCCTAACAACTTAGTCTTATTAGTAGTAATACTGGCAGTGAATGTGATATTCTGAATCAGGACTGACGTCTCAACTCTGATTGCAAGTGACGATTTCAATGACAGAACATTTTGTCTCTATTGTAATAGTAATAGAACCGGGCCGGAACCGGTTTAACATTTCCTTTTCATGGAAATTCGGATTTAGATGGAATTAACCTGAAATGTGTCGACATTCATTAAAAAAAGCGATTGTTAATATTAGCCGAATCAAACAAATGGTACCATTGAAAACCAATATTGTATATTTATTGAAAATTTATTTTAAAAGAACTTAAAAATATATTAAAAAGTTACTTAAAAACACATTAAAAAAACCTCAACATTAGCGTCCTTATCAATTACCTCATTGTTTCGTTGTCTTGTTTCATCCACCTCATCTTGACTTATTACAGCTCGGACTATAATGTAAATTGTAGTTATGTAGAAGTGATCCGTTTACTCTCATTAATAGTTTGTAATGTAGTAAAGTCAGAAGTGTCGCTAGAATATTTTGCCCCCGGGACAAACTGAAGTTGACTACTACCCTCGTTTAATTAATAACCTTACCTCTTTCAATCATTATGAGACATTTTAAGCTTTATTTTGGCTCTCTGGGGACGTTAACCCCTGTCCCCAAACTCGATACGCTACTGAGTATAGTGCTGGTTAACATGCATTTGTTAGTACGTTATAATTAAGCGCTGCCTGTTTCCATCTCACACAACACTTTTGTTTGTTATTAAACCATTTTCAAGGGCGTAAGTAAGGTAGGGATCTTAAGGAAGGAGGGCAGCCTGCCCCTGGTGAACTATTTTCTAAAAAAATTAATCTACTTATTTACAGAATTTTATGGAGAGGTGTGAAGTCTGAAATCTCGGAATCCTTGGTGCCGCTATCTCTAGGCCTAGCTCCGACGCTGTAATGAAGTTGTATTATTTGTATTTTTGCCTGAAGGTGGCTCTAATATCTCTGGGCCAAGCTACGCCTCTGTAATAATCCTTTATCTTTGTTTTTTTTTTTTCTGAACCTAAATTAAGCCTGACGATAGCCCGACAATTATTTAGGCCTGGCTCCGCCACCATACTTATCTTTTATCTTTGCATTCTTGTGTATTTCTAAATTATGCCAGAGGGTAACCATACCATCTCTAGGCCTGGCTCCGCCACTGTAACAATCTTTTATCTTTGCGACCTTGTGCAGTTCTAAATTATGCCTTGAAGTTGCTCCCGCGTTATGAACATTCCTCTAACTATTATCGTGAATTATGATAATCTTTTGGGGGTAAAATTTATGAATGTAAACCATTTATCGCTGCAAGGGGTTTTTTATATTTGTAAAAAGCCCTGGGTGCTTATGTAAACACCGCATGCTGGACTGCATTCCCCGATATCCTACCGAGCGGATTAGCGGGCTGTCTGTGGAGACCGCAATAAATTGCCAATCACCCAATGTTCAGGTTTGTTGACATGCTGTGAACTGACCTAGATTTCCTGGTGTGCTACTTTTTTTTCGGTCGTCTTGGTGTGTTCATTTCCTTTAAAAAAAACAACGTATGTGCCGGTGTGTTCATTTCTCCCATGACGCAACTTTCAAAGTGTTGTTATGATGGTATGCGTTTATCTGTCCCATGACGTAACTATCAAAGTGTTGTTATGATGGTATGCGTTTATCTGTCCCATGACGCAACTTACAGTGGTGTCCAGGGGCCTTGGTGCCCTAGGCTTAAACCCACATGGGTGTCCTTTTCTGACCTGGGCCCCCGATCCTCGACTGACCGCTGGTTTGTTCAATCTTATGGAAAAAAAAGTTAACACACATATCATATGTTTGTACTACTATCACTGGTATACAACCTACTAAAAGGTGTTTCTGTATTAAAATCAATAATTATTAAATTTTGTAATATTGCTAGCCAAAAATAATTAACTTTTTGAATAGACGAGAAAGCCAAAGAGAGCAGAAATTTAAAAGTTATTTTTTCTATATTTACATCGGTCAAAGTTTTTGAGTACGTCATCAAAGTTAATTTTGCCCAACAAGCCTGCCTCAACCATCAGCAAAGATTAGAAATCAAGCCTTTCTTGTTTCACTGTCAATCTACTTGAATTTTTTTTGTACATTTCAAATTAGAAAAAACAAACAAACAAAAAAACAACGCTTATTTAAACAGTTGGTAACCATTAATGTTAAAAATATGCACAAGGCGATTTCTACATTTGGAAAAGCACACTTGATGTTGTTTCTATTATTTTGTTTAATTCAGCATGACTGTACGTGTTATTTGCAGAGTTTGGTGCACGAAATTTGTGGCAAATATGTGAGTGGAACTGTTGACAGTGTTGAGGACTTGTGGCGCCCTCAAACGCTTGGTGTCCTAAACACGTGCCTTTTTTGCCTAATGGTTAATCCAGGTCTTGTGATGCCCCATTAACTAAATAAATGTATCCGATTAGACAATGTCGTTTCAGAAAACTCAAGAAAATAAGGCGAATAAAATGTTCATATTATTAATCATAAAATATTTGAGGTAAATATTAGAGGTGAGAAAAGAAAGGAGTGGGCTTGTTGTTTTCAGTAAATATAGATGTAGTATTGTGAAACAGAAGCATATATTTGGTATATTTAAAAAAAAAAAAGTTGGTCAAAGTTAATATTATTAACATCATAAAAGATGGCCTATTTACCCAGTAACCCATGTTTAAAATACGTTTATAGGCTATAGTCATGTTAGAAAAGTGCATTAAGGGCCTCCGGCCACTAATAAGCTATGTATGAAAAATGTTAAAGCCAGAAAACTTTGCTGGAGTGTACCGAAAAAATCTTTCCAAAGTTTAATGGCCGTGGGAAAAATAAAATACTATCTATACCGCTTTTTTTTTTAAAAACTAACGGTGTGAGATGTAATGTTCAAAACATGTTATTTCAATCTGGATCATGATGGATATATTGGTTTAGAAATATTTGTTTTAAAAAAATCGTGGGAAATCGAATTTTTAAAGAGTCTTAAACGTTTATGCAAAAGAAATTAGGGGCCCTCGGCTTCAGGAGAATGAAAAATATAATTTAAAAGCTCTACAGTATTTTCCTATAGGCCATAAGTTTTCATATACCAAATTTTGTGCAAACCCATTTACACAGTATCCAAAGTTTAACAAAAATATGTAGCTCATATAAGTGGAAAAAACCTACGTTTGGGCCTCCGGCACCCAGTGAGGGATAATTTTAAAAAATGTTGGCTGTTACCATTGCAGTGTACTGAACAACTGCCCAAAGTTCATGCTTCTACCCTCACGGGAATTCGGAGAATTAGTGATGAGCCCCGGGCCCCCAAACCTCTAGCTATGACACCAGCCATGGGCAATCGGTAATTTTAGCCAACGGGTGCTTGAGTAAATTAACGAGATACTAGCGCATATTGGTCACTTAGTCTATGCATTGAGATGATTTCTAAAAGTCGAAGATTATGAGACTACTCTGTCTAGAAACACGATGCCATACATGCACTTAGGGTGGCACTACCTTAAATATTAAACAAAAAATAGTTAGGTTTTGTTTTATTGTTAGGGAATTTTGTAAATCATGTGACATGGCCTAAGTGTTCCTTCTCCTGACGCTGTAGTTATCAGGCGAGCAATCAATAAATGTATCCTTGCGCTCATCCCCTCACCATTGTACAAGTCCACTCATTGATCATTAATGTACCCGTCTGAATGCAATCTTCCATCTACCTGACGCCCATCTATCTAACTGAACGCCCGACTATCTAACTGAACGCCCGTCTATCTAACTGAACGCCCATCAATCTAACTGAACGCCCATCTATCTACCTGAACGCCCGTCTATCTAACTGAACGCCCATCTATAATCTAACTCAGTGGTTCCCAAACTTTTTTTTTACCCGCGGACCCCTTTTATAGTCAAAACTTGCCCACGGACCCCCAAGTCAAAAAGCTACATAAATATATAGTATACAAATTTTACTTATGAAAAAACAGTATTTTGTTGACAAATCATTTACTTGAATTTAACTTTAGTTAAATTTCTCTTTTTAAAAAAAACTTGATGAGTTTTTATAATTTTATAAGTGTATTTATGTCCGGCTCAATGTTTGTGAGTAGCTAAAGCAAATCCCCACGAGCACTAATGTCAAGCCGGTTTCTTTTGTTTCTGATGAAGTTCAAAACTGCACTGAATCCACGTTATACCGAATAGGAAGACGGGAAAGCAGTAAAGAACTTTTGTACAATAACCAATAATGCAGGATATAAATTGGGATCTTCTTTTTTGTAACTAGTATTTGTGGTATCCTTGTTCAAACATTGGTTCAAGTTCCTCATTTGTGGATAATTCAACATCAATAAGTTGCACCTGAATTAGTATGGATTCATCTATGTCTGTTATCTTAGTTTGTCCCCGAACAAAAGGGTTGAACACCCAGTCGGAAATATCCAAGTGAAGAATGTCTTCAAACCTTTGGTTCAGGTCTGCATGAGAGCCGTTAAGTGTTGACAGTAGGCAAGCTTTAGACTTCATCTTTATTTTGCGATTTTGAGAGATTTTAAATCTGAGAACATTCTCCTCTCCCGAATTTTTGTTTACACAGAAAATATGTTGAAACAAACACAGATATTACGCTTTTAGTTTTTATTAATTTTAATTGGTCACCTCGTAGTGTGAAATTAGTTTCGTTAAATTTGGCAAACAAATCTATCATAAAGGCAGGTCATTTTTTTAGTTCATTAAATTGTGTCTTTGCCTTCCAGGAATTCCAGCACTGAATCAAAGAGAGCATAAAATCGATTTTAACATGCACTTTGAGATAACCAACGAACTTGTGTCTGAAGTAGTTAACAATAATAGTCTTCATCATTTTCCATCAAAGTTTAGCAAACAATATCTCATTGAAGACATTTCTTTTGATTTTATTAACTACTTTAATGACATAATCTAGTTATCCATTCAAATGCTCACTAAGATATTTGCAACTAAATAATGTCTATGAATGACACAATGCACTGAACATACATTGTGGTACAGCTTGTTATATGTATACCAGAAAGCCTAGGTATCTTCCTAAGATTGCCGGAGCTCCGTCAGTAACAACAGAAATGATAGTAGTCAAGAATATAGCTTTTTCATCGTGAAATCTTTTTAATTCAGTAAATAACGTTTCACCTTTCGTACCTGTTTCCAAACATTAAGTCATTAAGAAAACAACAGTTCTTGGCAAAATAGCTCTTCTTTTACAAACCGTACATAAGCTTAAAGTAAAGCCTCGTTTCCTGGTAAAGTGGACTCGTCAAGCTCTAGAGAAAATTTAGATATTTCTATTTACTAACATAAAGAATTATCAACACGATGAGCCCTTTCGTCAATCCTTCTTTGGACTGAATTATTGCTGAGTGGAATTCTTTTAGTTGATTTGTGCAACACAGTGCTTATCACCTCACTTACAGCTTGTAAAATAAGTTATTTACCTATTGTGCGGGGCTTTCCAGACTTTGCATCAATAAAGAAATATTAATAGACGCACGCAGTCCATCGTCATCTCGCTTTGATGTTGTCCCTAAGAGCTGTTAAAGTGATGGTGTTTTCAGATATGTTTCTTAGACTGCTTTTAAAAAAAAAAAGTTAAATCTTTATCTTTTTTTTTTATTACTGTGGATGTTCATTAAATGTTCCTTAAGCTTGGAAGGTTTCTTGGAATCATTCGACAAAGTTTTATTACACAGAAGACACATTGGTAAAATATTATTTCCTTGTAATGAAATAAAGCCATACTTAAAAAAATTCAACACTATAATGTCTATATTTTTTCTTCGGATCACTTATCTGTTAAAAAGGGCACACAAATATAAGAAAAATTGTATGTAAAATGTTTTGTTTGAAACGGTTAATTAACTATTAATTATTAACCTTTTCAGTGGAATGCTGCAGTAAAACCCTTTAGAATTATTTGACGTAAGGCGTAAGGACACAATTCTATTTAATTTTTTTCCCCAAAACGTACAATCCCTTTTTGAGTTTTAATTTTTTCAAAATTAACCTTCAGGTATTACCATATTGAAAATGTAAAACATATTGTTTTCAAAAGATATAAATTGTATTCAAATACTAGTATTTACTTACACTTACGTTCAAACGTAAAGTATCTGGATAATCAATACAAAATATAACTATGTCAAATCTTCAAACGAACAATACTAAACTTCTTTTAGACTTAGATTGGGAAAATTGTTTATACATTTCGTATCAGCATTGCATAACAATAAATTGTCGATTACATATATATCTTTTTTAGACTTTAGATTGTAGGCAAGTTATACAAGTAGCAGCATACTTGCGTTGCTGTATAAAACTATTTTCGGTAGATGTAACACACTGCGCCATCTTAAACTTAAACTTTTAATTAACAAAGCATGTTGATTGGTAACAGCTGTGGAAATATCTTAATTTAGTTTTCTTTTTCTAGGTCAAACAACTTTCTTTTTTTCAGGACCTAACAACCGCTACTACAGTATTCATTTTTCTTTATTTTGATTTCCGTATAATTAAAAAAAAACACCCAATTTTATTATTTCCATACTAAACCTTTTGCGGACCCCCTGACGCTGTTCAGGGACCCCCAAATCAATTTTAAGTTTCCACGGACCCCCTGAATGGTTCCGCGGACCCCTGGGGGTCCGTAGGGACCACTTTGGGAACCACTGATCTAACTGAACGCCCATCTATCTAACTGAACGCCCATCTATCTAACTGAACGCCCGTCTATCTAACTGAACGCCCGTCTATCTAACTGAACGCCCGTCTATAATCTAACTGAACGCCCATCTATCTAACTGAACGCCCGTCTATCTAACTGAACGCCCATCTATCTAACTGAACGCCCGTCTATCTACCTGAACGCCCATCTATCTAACTGAACGCCCGTCTATCTAACTGAACGCCCGTCTATCTACCTGAACCCCCCTCTATCTACGTGTCCACCCAATAATGTCTGCCCATCTTTTCGTCACACACACACACACACACACACACACACACATACACACACACACACACACACACACACTCACACGCACGCACGCACACACACACACACACACACAATCCCGCTAACACACACACACACACAATCCCGCTAACACACACACACACAATCCCGCTAACACTGACGCAAAGACAGCACCGAGATCGTTAATAGGATTAGTGAAATCTTAATCATGTCAGTGGGGAAAAAATATAAATCCACCTCCTTGATGTCTATACGTTCCATAGTGAGAACGTTGTAATAAACAAGAACGTTGGAAAGTGTTGATTTCATGAATGTTATTTCTATTTGATGTGTATGAAAATCTGTTTCAAATCAAGCATCCACATTAAAGTGGGTTTGGAGAGTTGAAACTAAAGGATAGATTGCCTCTTCATGTTCTTCGTTGAGTTGCTCCGTCTTGGAATGTGATGGCGTTTTACAAAATGTTCTTATACAGTGCACGACGCGTTAATAAGCCGGGGGACAAAGTAAAGGAAGCGCAAATTAGAATCACCACCCTCCTTTCGAAAACATAAAGTGGATACTCGGATAAGGTGATAGAGGAACAGATCGTCCATATATTATGGGGATAGATCGACAACTTACTTCGAAAAGTTGCCTCAAAGAATTACAAGACACGTCCTGAATTGGAGAGACCTCCAAGAAAACGGAAAAGAGGTCTACAAAGAAATACTTGGCGCCGAGATGGACGTGCAAGCAGGGGATACTGAAGACCTATATGTCCTCCTACTGTGGGCGGCCCATGTCCTTTTACTGTGGACGGACTATGTCCTACTAATGTGGACGGCCTATGTCCTACTAATGTGGACGGCCTATGTCCTCCTACTGTGGACGGCCTATGTCCTCCTACTGTGGACGGCCTATGTCCTCCTACTGTGGACTGGCTATGTCCTCCTACCGTGGACGGCCTATGTCCTCCTACTGTGGACGGTCTATGTCCTCCTACTGTAGACGTCCTATGTCCTACTGACAGTCTACTGTGGACGGCCTATGTCCTCCTACTGTAGACGTACTATGTCCTACTGACAGTCTACTGTGGACGGCCTATGTCCTCGGTGGTATCCCAGATGTCGCCGATGATTGAATCAAGCTACCCGAAGAAGAGAAGGCAGACGGAAACCTCAGATAAGGAACGCCCCGAGGAGCTCGCCATCCGAGGTTAAAGAACGATAACTTGGGTTAAGAACACGTGTCTCAATTCAACACTTGTATTTTAAATCCCTGTCTCAATCACAGAGTGTCTTTCTCACAGCTTTCATGTTGTCGTGCCAGTTATGACCCTGTCTGTACCTTTCTTTGTAGATACACACAACCAATTTCTTTGTACTCGTCTCGCCTTTCATTCCAGTTTTTGTTTGAGTTAAAATTTAATCATTCTTCGAAAGCGAAAAAAATGTGTGTGTAGTGGTGGGGGGAAGGGTTGATCACGTAAAAGCCAAGCTAGTTTTAAAATTCGACCAGCTTTGATTTTTAACTTTCTTTTATGTCAGAGGTCTCCAAACTTTTGTGCCGGAGGGCCGCATTAACTGTCAAACAGCAGTTTGGGGGCCAACTACACACAGTTTTGTGGTAAACCACAGGTAAAAATAGTATCTTTTTCTATTTAGATCAAAAGGTATCCAGGGGCCGGATGAGAGGGCCTCGCGGGCCGCAGATTGTTTTAGATCATGAGATTATGGCATTATTTTTTTCAACGAATATCGTTACCTTTTGTGTTTTATAGTTGGTATCGAATAACGTAACTAGTGTTTAATGTTGGTATCGAATAACGTGATTAGTGTTTATAGTTGGTATCGAATAACTTAACTAGTGTTTATAGTTAGTATCGAATAACGTACCTCGTGTTTATAGTTGCCATCGGCTATCGTTACTTGTGTTTAATAGTTAAATATTTTTGAAATATAAACGAGCTTCGACTTCCAGAATGTCCGAAATATCCAATGTTAAGTCTGCCCATTTCTAGAGTTTTATTTATTTATTTTTTTTATCGCACTCGCCGCGAATGACATTGTCTTGATAAAAGAACCCCAAAATTATTCCGACCCCCGTAAGACAGTCCAGGTGCAATCTATATGCGCACGGAGTTTGCAGACCTGATCTTGTATTCGGTCATGGGTCAGCCGAACCCAAGATGAAAGTAATTACTGTACACACTCACTATCTCTTCGATCATGTATTTTTGTAACTGCCCGTCAGCTCTCTTCCTATCTATGTCCTATTTGCCATGAGCGTACGTTTTAAATGGATATCCGAGTAATGGTAAGGGACATTATTATTATAACTTAGGCACAGTTCAGTTAGACACTGTGAGTGTTTCAAGCAATAAAACACTTTTTTCTCTATACAGAAAGACACGATTAGTGTATAAAACAAGAATACATTTTTAAAAATATACAGTTATGCATCAACGCCTTTAAGTCCCATCGGTTATGACAATGTTTTTTTTTTAAAAAATGTTATCGGAAACAACATGGCCTTCTCTCTCTTATAATTGGAGTTTAAATTAAAATTAATGTATTAATAATTGTAAAATTGGTTGAAAATTCTTCAGTACAGTAACATTTAAAAAAATCAATTAAATCCGTACGTATCCGCCAATTAGACACGATCATTTTTTCCACGTTCCCGAAGATATCGCTACTCTCTCTGAAGCCCGTGCTTGGAATACATACATTGTAAGAGGTCTCATACGACGTTTGTCTCCATAAGGTCGGCCTGGGATCTGACGGCATTCAGTGTACGCTCTTTAGACAGGCCGGGCACCGTGTCGAATCGCTGGGCCGTGAAATTTCCAGCCTCGAAGCGTGTACGCGAACCAGCAAATCTTGATTGCTATCTTGTAGGAAATGTTATTTTTTCCAAGCACCGACATCGGATATTTTGGTTGTTGGACGTGTGCAGAGCATCATCACACTGCTGCACGCCACGGTATCCGTGAAGATAGACATGTTTCTTTGGCTGACTGGGTATCTTTTGTTTCACCATCTCACCGCGACTGCATGCAGTGATGGTAAGATCAGGAATTTCATTGTTACCGTAGGGCATTGACTTGTAGAAACGGGTGTGTTTATGTGTGTATGTGTGATCAGGAGTTTGAATTATAAGCTGTTGTTCGATGCACCATATGATTGCCTAGATCTAGTTTATAAATAGACGCCTCCCTCACAGGTTTAAGTCAAATTCAGACCCCCACCATAAGAGTACTATGGCAATAAGGCTAGATTGACCCCCCAAGGTCAAGGATATATTGACGCCCCCGCTTCCCCAGGTCTAGAATAGCTTTACGTCCATATCATATCCCCTCCCTTTCCGTTCACCTTTCCAATCACCGCCACAATAAGACAACTTAAAAAAACAACAATTATTCCCTCTACATATGTCAAACTTTCTTCTATAGAAGGTAGTAAACCGTCAGTAAAAGAAGTAAAAATCCTAGAAACAAGCCGTTTGTAACATTCCTAGACGACGTGCCTGCTTGGCAGCAAGAGCAACTTTTACACATGTGCCAAGTAGGTGGACCGCCTGGAACACTGGGGGGGAATGGACACTAATGTCTTAACTATGTTTCGGTTTGTTTAGAGTTTCACAAAATTAAAGGGCTAAGCTCAAACAGCATTTTTTTTTCTAATTTAATATAAACATTTCTTTGCTGTCTCACTTTTATTGCACTTATTTTTTATTTTTTGTTGGGGGGGGG
>MUZC01004774.1:1079105-1098192 GCA_002072015.1 Radix auricularia
CCCGCCACAAACTGTCACACTTTCTTACACCCCTCCCCCCTCTTGAGCGTGACGTACTAATATGGACGGCCCCTAACTAAGTTTACATAGTTTAAATTTAACTCTTTAAAAAAAACGGAAGGAAAAAAAAGCGAAATAAAAAAAAACACACCACATAAATGTCAATGCCACCTACACCACAGAATGAAACGCTGTGAAGGTCTCAGTCTAACATCGGTGACTTCATATATAACAGAGTCAAATACCAAAATGTAAATATTCAGTGTTTGGAGGGTCGGTAGATTTCGCGAGGGGTTTCGGTGTATACCAGGGATCGGGAATCCCTGATTGAAATGTCAATGGATCCCTTTGTGACAATACAGGGTTGCGACACAATACCCGGGTGAGACACCTGAAGGTTAGACGGACATGAAGATGTGTCAAGATTGTTTCTGTTATCACATAAAATCACAAGGGCACCCACTAGCTCACGGCATACATCAGTTGTACTCTGATGACAAAAATGAATGTCATTGGTATCCAGTATTTGATGTATCAGTGATCGCTATCTCATAACGGGAGAATGTCACAGGTAGCCACTACCTCATGGTGCTCATCAGTTGTACTCTGATGACATTATATGTACTCTGATGACATTAGAATGTCAATTGGTAGCCACTACCACCAGTTGTACTCTATCTGATGACATTAGAATTTCACTGGTAGCCACTATTTGATGTATCAGTGTTCACTATCTCATAACAGGAGAATGTCACAGGTAGCCCCTACCTCATGGCATACATCAGGTCTACTCTGAGGACATTACAATGTCATTGGTAGCCCAGGTAGCCACTATTTGATGTATCAGTGCTCCCTATCTCAGGACACTAAAATGTCATATGTACCCACTATTTGATGTATCAGTGTTTCCTATCTCATAACAGGAGAATGTCACAGGTAGCCCCTACCTCATGGCATACATCAGGTGTACTCTGAGGACATCACAATGTCATTGGTAGCCCAGGTAGCCACTATTTGATGTATCAGTGTTTCCTATCTCATAACAGGAGAATGTCACAGGTAGCCACTACCCCGGTATCTCAGGAGATGGGCGTTTAATTAAGTTCCAGGTCATTACTCCCCACCCCCTACCTTCCTTTCCTCATTGGACGGTTAAAGTCATTTTAAGAACCGTGGGGCGGGTGAGGGGAGGAGGGTACGACGATGGGCCTTCTATTTAGTTTAGTACCCTCTTTTAGAGTGATGAACGCGACCCTTTGGTTGAATGCACACAGGCTAATGATCAATTCTTTCATATATAATATGAATGACGTATCACATATTGTATACTATAGCGCACTCTCTATATATGGCATATGTGACATCATGTCCGAAGCTGTACATATGGAAGCCACGGACAAGATTATCCCCCTTGTTCCTGATGACACCCTGCCGGCTTTTGGACAGATTTTAGATCTGCCTCTGATTTATACTCAGTCGTCAATTGGTTTCAAAATCCCCATCTCCGCCCCAGCACTCTTAGTTTCCGTTAAATTTGTTCAGCGTGGTCTTCGATCAGAATGCTATCTTCTCGTGTCGGTGACATGGGGGGGGGGGTGCTGACAAGCCAGGGGTGGGGACAGTTACGATATCTCGTGTCGGTTACATGGGGTTGACAGGGGTGTTGGCAGCCATGGAGGTGACAAGATAATGCTGGCCAAAGTGTCGGAGTGGAGGTGGGGGCTGGGGGGACAACACGTTGCATTAGAACCGGGATGATGGAAGACCACGGCCCGTGGGTTGGATACGGTCGGCAACTAAGGCTTATCCGCCAGGATTTTTTCAACGGATTAAATTAGTTAAATTATTTCAGTTTTTTTTTCAAATGCATAATTAAAATAAAATTTATTAAAAGATAATAAACTTGGTCAAAACATTAAATGAAAACAGTTTTCATCTCCTATGGAACATGAAGATTAAAGAAGTAATCGAAAATTCTGCTTAGAAGCTAAATGCGATGTGTTGAGACTTCATCGATATTTCTGCGTGGTTGAAGTCTAGTTGGACTACACATTGCGTATACATTTTACTTTTTAAAGTATCCTCTTGTTTGTTGGTTTGTCTGTTTGGTGAAGAAGGGTTTTTGCTGATACGATCGTTCGTTGTTTCGTGCTTATTTTTCAAGCTTTACCCAAACACTACTTAATAGACCCATTTCCACCTTGCCCCATTACTGTCCAGCCTCTCAATTTTTGTATCATAAGAATTAGGTAGCGGACCGCACCTTAAATTAGTGATGTAGTCCGGGGATGGGGAGTTAGTGTTCTCTTTGTCCTTGAAAAGAAAACACTCAGTCATAGCCATATGTGTTGGGCTGCTATACCCGCCCTAGTCTATCGCATATCATTGTTTCCTCTTAGATTCATTGGTCCGCATGCAAAGTATTTAAGACACACACACAAAAAATAATAATATAATTTTAAACTACAACAACAACAACATCAAAAAACCTTGTTTGTAAAGTTGCTCATCAACTCTTTGTGGAATACTTTACTAAGTTGTCTGCGCGTTTATTCTAAACTGCTGCGCGGCGTCGGTCAGATATTTGCACATTGCTCCTAATGCCACTGAAAGAGGAAACAAAAATGAAATTAAAAAAAAACATATCAACCTATTTTGCTGTTCTACATGAATGATTTCTCGCTCCGCCATACACTCTTTAAAAACAATATCAAATTCTTCACCAAGAAAATTTCTCTGGCATGAATAATGGACCTTTACCGCGTGTACCCTGACCCTCTCCCCCCACCCCCACCGCCGGCCTACCCCGGCTATTGGACACCTCTGACCGGAGCAGATACCTACGTACGATAACAGGTCATCGGCGTTACTCGTTCATTCACTCGCCCGGGAGATCGCATCAGCGGCGTAGTCGCCCTATTGCCGTAAGGCGAGCACTCGGGGTGAGGCGGGGAGGTCACGGTGGTGGAGATGAGAGGAACCTGATAACTGTTTCCCCCATCGTGCATTGTGTTTGATTGTTTATGGGTTTAGAAAAATATTCAGCTTTAACGACAGCCTGTCATTTTTCTAAAGTCGTGGTACTCATGACCTTTTTTTAGATTTTTTTTTTTGCTCTATTAAATTATAGGCGCGACTTTGTTATTTTACATTGCATCTACTAAGCTAGGATTTTGTCCTCATTTTTGCAACTGGTTCAGTTAGAATGGTTTGGTCTTTGGCAAGTTTTGGTCATTTGCAAGCTTTGGTCATTGTCTAGATTTAGTCATTGTCTACTTTTGGTCATTGTCTAGTTTTGGTCATTGTCTCGTTTAGGTAATTGTGTACTTTTGGTCATTGTGTACTTTTGGTCATCGTCTAAGTTTAGTCATCTAGTTTTGGTCATTGTCTACTTTTGGTCATTGTTTAGTTTTGGTCATTGTCTCGTTTTGGTCATAGTCTAGTTTTGGTCATTGTCTATATTTGGTCATTGTCTACTTTTGGTCATTGTCTAGGTTTGGTCATTGTCTAGTTTTGGTCATTGGCTAGTTTTGGTCATAGTCTAGTTTTGATCATTGTCTAGTTTTGATCATCGTCTAGTTTTGATCATCGTCTAGTTTTGGTCATCGTCTAGTTTTGGTCATCGTCTAGTTTTGGTCATCGTCTAGTTTTGGTCATCGTCTAGTTTTGGTCATCATCTAGTTTTGGTTTCGTCTAGTTTTGGTCATCGTCTAGTTTTGGTTTCGTCTAGTTTTGGTCATTGTCTAGTTTTGGTCATCGTCTAGTTTTGGTCATCGTCTAGTTTTGGTTTCGTCTAGTTTTGGTCATCATCTAGTTTTGGTCATCGTCTAGTTTTGGTCATCATCTAGTTTTGGTCATCGTCTAGTTTTGGTTTCGTCTAGTTTTGGTCATCGTCTAGTTTTGGTCATAGTCTAGTTTTGGTTTCGTCTAGTTTTGGTCATCGTCTAGTTTTGGTTTCGTCTAGTTTTGGTCATCGTCTAGTTTTGGTCATCGTCTAGTTTTGGTCATCATCTAGTTTTGGTCATCGTCTAGTTTTGGTTTCGTCTAGTTTTGGTCATTGGCTAGTTTTGGTCATAGTCTAGTTTTGATCATCGTCTAGTTTTGATCATCGTCTAGTTTTGGTCATCGTCTAGTTTTGGTTTCGTCTAGTTTTGGTCATCGTCTAGTTTTGGTCATCATCTAAGTTTGGTCATTGTCTCGTTTTGGTCATTGTCATAATTTGGTGATAGTTTTAGTCAAACGTGTTTTTTAATTCGTAAGTTTTTATGGACATTGTTATTTGATGGTTCAGTCTAGAATGCCAAAGCTTAGTTTTTGGTCTAGTCATTGTTTTTTCATAGTTCGCTCTATTGCGTTTTAAATTGCACTCACCTTATGTATACAGAAGATGATTGCACTCATAAATGCCATCGCTAAATGAAACAGATTCGACCCTCCAATTTGGCAAACATTTTACCAACATCCTCCTGCAATGTTCTACTTCCATTGTCAATATTGTGCTGCCTTTGGTGCTTTTTTTAAAAGCAAGATTTAAACACATTTAAAAAAAAACAAAAACAATGAAAGGATGCTAGCCTTTGTCCAACCCTTCTCCTCTCTAATCCAGGCTTGTGACCGGCTACTGTGGAGTCAACATTGACGTCCATTAAAAAAAATATATATATAACATTTGGTGTCCTTACTACTAGAATTATCCCGTAAAATACTCGTGCTTATTTCAAGTTCTCGCATGGCTACCACCAGCCGACGTATCAGAGTAAATTGATGTCTTTCCCTTTCACGATCGTTTTCCTTGGCACTTAATAAGAAGCGATGCCAGGTGTGAAATATTGCCCGGGGGAAACAAGCCCCTTGCTAGCCGCACAACCTCTGAAAGACAAAGTCACCCGACAAGTCCGGTTGACAAGTGTCCAGTAAAGCGCTGCCCCTCGCTGACCAGAGGACCTTTCACGGACCGCCACCTCTCTCAGAAATCAGCCCATCGCCCAACTAAAAGACCCCCTTCGCCCCGGGTCCCCGGCAACAGCCGCGCCCCACCTCACCGGGAGACCATAGATGGCGCCATCGTTCACTTCTCATCCCCGAACCTTCATCAACTCCTCTATTGTTGAGCTCTTCTTTGAACCCCACCCCCCTCCCGACAGCGCCGCCGATGCAGGATTAGCTCCACTTTCGCCGTGAGGTTCCGCTTACACCTCTGAAAGCTCACAAGGCAACCCCCACATCACCACACAAGCACTCTGTCGTTGTGTTGCACAAAACCCGCTTTCCCGGGCTGCATAGACGACTTCATCACGGGGACCAGTACAATGGTCCCCCAGAACCGGTACAATGGTCCCCTATCCATCATCGGAAACAATGGTTTGAGAGCCCCTGTCGTCTCCCAGATTATGTCCGAACGCAATAATCGTGAATTGTTTTTTCTTTCCGTATTTCCCGTTGTTCATCAAAATGTCTTGAACGTTACCTTTTTGTAGCTTTATTTGTGGAATACGCAGTAAAGCATTTACCCATTTAAATCTTGGTGCCATGGTCATACCTTTTAATGTCATGGTCTTACCATGATTTCTTCTTGGCCATACCTTAATTTCATCGTTCTACTTTGATGCCATGTTATACCTTGATTCACGGCCATACCTTAATGTCATGGCCATACCATAATGTTATCGTCCTACTTTGATGTCATGTTATACCTTAATGTCATGGCCATACCTTAATGTCATGGTCATACCTTAATGTCATGGCCATACCTTAATGTCATGGCCATACCTTAATGTAATCGTCATACTTTGATGTAATGGTTATATCTAAATGCCATGGCCATGCGTTGATGTCATGGCCATACCTAAATGTCATGGTCATACCTTGATGTCTTTACCATTATTAGATATGTTTCCATCTCATCATTGTATTCCCAACTTAAAATGCCCATCCCTAACAGTAAGATTTTCATTACTGGCACACAAGCTCCAGTTGATGGGCAACCTAAAAATTCGTGTTTCACGACCACGCGGAGAAATCAATTTCCAGTCCACCACTTTGTCATCTTTTTGAAAATGCAATAAAATCAAAGATAGTCAATCATCGGTCTGTTTCGTTTGTCTGTGTGGGGAATTATGTGTGGGGGGGGAGGGGGATGAGAGATTGCTGTTTTGATCACCGCTGGGAAGTAGGTCTCAAGAGGGATTAGCCCCCAGCTATCCGCGCGTCCTTTAATCCCATAGCCGCACACAATGATGGCCTTGGAAGTCAAGGCCCCGCACCAACAAGTCAACCTTACTATGGAATGGTTGGGGTAAACACTGAATGGTGGTATTATCCCCCCTCTCAGCGAGTCAATGTGAATCAATGCAATTTCCCAGTACAGAGCCGATAAATAAGCTCATTACGGCACACTCGAGTTCTCTTTGTTTGCCTTACATCTTAGCGTTGGTCAGTTACAGCCGTGGAGGCATGTGACTGTCTGGTATTTTATCTCTGGTCGGTCAGTGTATTACGTTTGAATGATTTCGCCATTCGGGTCTTAAAGCGGCCTGTTTCATTGGCTGAAGTCTGGGCCGTCAACAACGCCGAGATTGATTGGTCTATCCCCAAATTTGTGACACGTCAATCATTGATCACTCGACCCTGTCACCCCCTTCCCCACTCATCTTGCTACCTTGTAGTGGTTTGTACGTAGGAAATCACATCACTTAACCCATAGCCCTAGCCCGTGGTGGGGGAAGTCCACAGATAGATCATAAAAACCAAGTCCACGAGAGCGTTTTGCAAAGTGCTCACTCAACGCCGAAGGACATTCGAGGGCAGATTCGTTCCGGTCCCAAGTGGGGGCAAACTGTTTGCTGGTGTAGGTGCGAACGGCTCTAATTTTACGGACGTGTTTACGATTCTGAGGTCAAAGTTGACTGTGACTTAGTCCTCGAGTGCTGCAGTTTGTTTCCCTCAAGTGCCGCGAGTTTACAGTGTTTACCCTCCAAGTGCCGGAGTACTTTACAAGGCGGTGACGAAACAGTTATTGTGCCATCAAAATCTAACGCTGGGAACAAAAGTTTTTTTGCTTCAGTTTTTTTTTCCATTACGGGCCATTGAGAAAGCAAGACAAAAGACACCAGTAGTCGGAAATTTCTATTTCACCAAAGAAAGTGAGTTTTCCTCTATTACACCGTATACTTTATTTACTTTCCAGTTTCATTGTTTATTTCTATATTTTAAAAAAAGAAAGAATGAAGTTGATGTTCTGAGTGATTGAGTTATTGTGTACTACACTATATCTATATGATTGTAGTTTGGTGACTTCGACAAGGACTGAGAAGCTTGGACAGGTTTATATGTAGGCCTGAGGGTTCTGTTTCGGCGGAGCAGTCCAGTAGTTTCAATAGGTCATTTAGCTTGCGTCACAATTTTCCAACTGACCACTGCTCCAAGTGCTAATTTTTACAAGTTTAAGCTGTGCACAGCACCAAGTGCTGGTCTTTTACAAGTTTCCAACTGACCACTGCACCAAGTGCTGGTTAAACAATTTTCCAACTGACCGCTACACCTGGTACTGGTTTTACAAGTCCAGCTGACCACTGCACGGCCACACAATCTGCTGGTGTCACACATTTCCAAATTGATGAATATCGTACACCAAAGGCTTGATGACTTGTCATGTTTGTTTTTATCTAAACACTTTAAAAAAAAATTTTGTTTAAATTTGCGATGATCCGATTCAATTGGACGTTAAAGTTGTAGAAGATTCTTGTCGAACCAATTCCTGGTGTCCAGTGTACATATTCCTGACCACTATTTAACCTGTTCCTTAACCACCGGGATCTAAACTATATTCTAAACATTTGAGGTAATCCATTTCAATAGGAATCTATTGTCCACTTCGTGCTATATATTTTTACATTTGTTGATACTACTGTTGTATTAAAAAACAACAACAACAAAAAAAACAACAAAAACAACGAGGTTTACATTATAAAAGGGATATGACAGAATGCTGAATGTATGCAAACATTTTTTAGCGCATTTTCGAGAAGTCGAATGTGCTATTGCACCCGTTTTGTCCGTCCGTCTGTCATCACCCTAGATCTCAGCAACCATAAGTCCTAGACCCATGATGTATCTATGTTTTTTGTATGTCCTGACCTGCCATTTGTGCATCAACACTCAGTTACTCGATCCGTTAAAAAACCCCGTTAAAACTACCAAAAAACATTGCGAATCGAGAGATAACACTGGCGCAGGCAACGGCCCCCATTGCCGGAAGTCTTAGTATTATCAAAAGTATTAGTTTTTTTTTGTTGACGTCATTAGAATATGTGTAAAAGTTTAGAGAGTTTTACGTCATCATTTGTGGTGACTTCAATCAAGATCTTAGCGGCCCAGGGGCAGAAATTGAAAACTTTTTCGAAACAAGCTTCAACATTCAACTACTTTCAACAAGATTGGCAACCACGATCTATCAAACAACAATTGACGGAGTATTTGGGCGATTAGCTGATTACAATTTAGAATGTTTCATTTATGAGTCCTATTTCAGTGACCACAAACCACTTGTAGTTAGATTAAAGAGAAAATAAAAAAATTTAAAATGTAAAGAAATGACTTTTCAATAAAAAATTTTTCAGGTATATTTATTACACAAGAAAATTCATAAAAATACGTCTAAAATCTAAACACAATTACTGATAACTACATAATGCTGATATCTAACATAAGTACTGATACATAATACGAAAATGCGCTAACACGTCCTGAGTCCAAAAAGGGACCAGGCTTAACATGATTTTTTTTAAAACTTGTTTATCGTTTCGTTCTTTTTTGTTGTTGACAGATTTCGCATTTCATGAAACTTGAATACAACCCATTCATTGTGCTAGAGATATTTTAAAAAAATACACAAACTAATCGTGTAAGAAGACATTAATTTAAGCTTTATTTATGAATTAATACGAATTGTAGTAGACGATTCGGCTAATGCCTTCATCAGTACAATATCTTTTTCCTATATTCTGTGTCCTTGTTTGTTTTTGTTTTTCTTTTCTTTTAATTTTTTAAAATCACATAATATGTTTTAAGATATATGTAGGTAATTATTTATGTTATTGTACTGATGAAGGCATTAGCCGAAACGTCTACTGTTATTAGATTTAGTTCATAAATAAAGATTACATTTATTGTCTTCTTGCACAATTAGTTTGTGTAATTTGTTTTTTTTTAAATTAAAAAAAAAACATTGTGCAGTCCCGTTCTGTATGCTAGAGATATTCTCGTTTGGAAATTTGACCCCAATGAGGAAACGTTTAGCCCCCCTCCCTCTTATATATATATTAGGGCCGTTATCGATTAATTTAAATTTAATCGTTAACTTTTGAAAAATTACCGAATAATTAATAGATAATTTTGATTAAGCTAAAAATAAGATGTATGACGTAATTTAACTGAAAATTTCAAGGGAAGTAACAAAAACAGGCAATTAACATTTTTAAATTTAAATATAAGAGCTTATTTTAAAGTTTAAACTTTCGAAAATCTTTTTTTTAAATGGAGAAGTTTGTACATAAAAAAGCAAACTATTATTAATAACTAATCATTTATTGATAAATCGGAAAAATTATCTAAAACAACCTCTTCAATTTAATCGCTATTTTATCGATTAAAATAATTTTAATTGATAAAACTTTTTACCGATTAATCGAGAAATTAACCGATAATTTCCGCAGCCCTAATTTTTTTATACTTGTACATATTTGGGCAGTCCTCCTACATCTCAATCAAAGCTACAGTAAGTATATGTATTACAAACACGAGGGCAGCTCTGTTTGGTNTATATATATTAACTTGGGTTGCTGTAAGGCTCATTGACCAGCGCCCACATTTGTCATGTGGTCGTCACTTGTCTGCTAGTCTCTATCAGTTAGCTAGTTTGTTTTTAGTCTGTAAGTCAGCCTGTCTGGTTTTTTATTTTTATTTTAGGGGGGTGGGAGTGGGGGTGGACACCGATGGCTGGACTGAACTCCAGCAACCAAGTGGAGCTGAACTCAATAGCCGACATTGAGTTTTATAGAGATAAACTAAAAGTGCATTGATTTTATTACGGTACATTCGATCGATCTGAGATTTTGATACAATGCATTGTTTGGTGAAACGAGTCTATGTGCAAAATTTCAGCTCGGTAGCATCACGGGAAGTGGGTCACTTTTTACTTTTGTTTTTCTGCCGGATCAAGAGAGATTCGACGTTGAAGTTAATATAAGGGATTTTAAAAAAAAGTCATTTATCGTTGCATCACCAGAGATTTAAGGCGAAGAATAACTTGGGAAAAATTTCTTACACATTGGGAACAATGCTTTGGACTGAGTCTCACGCCTTGATAGTTTCTCCCATGATGCCCTATTGAGTCTTATCTATTAGGTGGTGAGAAGTCGCCATCTTGACATCCGACTTTTTTACCTATCTGCCGCAACCAGTCGGACATCTAGGGTCAATGCTGCACGAAGTTGACCAGCTAGGGTTTGTACTGCGCGAAATGGGGCCTATATATTTTGTATAGTCTCAAAATACAGACAGAAAATTATCGCGCGAAGTCCAAGTGAACCACATTCTACTGATGTCCTCATTTAACCCTTTACCTCGCCATTGGGCCCGATACCGATATTTTATACTTAGGATTAGAATCAGATAACTTTATATTTTAAATATATTCTAAATAAGCGTGTTGGGAGGGAAGGTGTGGGTTGGGGGGGGGGGATTTGTTAGAGCGATAGCTTAACCTTGTTCATTTATTATAATGTGACGTTGTAAGCCTCATTTTACCCTGAGTTAACACCTGGAGATATGCCCCCCTCCCCTCGCTACGCCACTTGATAGAATCGTGGTTGTTATTAAAGATAGAGGGGGGATTCAAGCCTGGAACTGTTTTATATTCCACCATTCCCGTGACACCATTTAGCCGGCTAATTTTATGGCCCGTCACTGGCCCGGGATTAATGTCCCCTGACGTTGGTCCCCACGCCAAACAAACCACTCGACGGCGATCTCCAGGCCCATCAGTGTTTGTGGGAGTACACGACTGTACATTTCCGGGGCCGTGTTTTTTAGAGTAGCACCAAGGCACATTCTCGGGGCCGGGCCGTGTTCTTGAGAGTAGCATCAATGCACATTCTTGGGGTTGGGCAGAGTTTTTGAGAGTATATGACAATACATTCTCCCGGCCGAGTTTTGAGAGTAGCACCATGGCACATGTCATGGCACATTCTCGGGGCCGGGCCGAGTTTCTATGAGTACATGACAGTACATTCTCCGGGCAGGTTTTCTATGAGTACATGACAGTACATTCCCGGGCCGTGTTTCTGAGAGTATACTGTACATTCCCGGGCCATGTTTCTGAGAGTATACAGTACCTTCTCGGGGCCGGGCCGTGTTCCTGAGAGTACACAGTAACAGTACATTCCCGGGGCCGGGCCTTGTTTCTGAGAGTACACAGTACATTCCCGGGGCCGGGGCGTGTTGCTTCGAATTGAGATGACAGGGTAAATAACAATGTAAATATACTTTTGGTAATGATGCCCCCTTGGGTTTGCTGTTTGACAGTGATTCTTAGAGCGTAGTTTCCGAGCCCATCGATCTACATAGACAAAGGCTTCCCGAAAGTCTTCAGAAGTTTGGTATATTCTTATTCCAGAAAGTTCCATACTTTTTTGTTAGAGACCATTTGATTTCAGTTTGAATTGAAACGATTTTTATTTAAAATACAAAGAATTTAGTGACAATGGGAATTTAGTGGCATAGCAGATTGCGTCTGACAGTCTAATGCTTGAGAATCGCTTATCTATTGAACTACCAGCCAAACAGAGACGGCCATAGGCCCAGTACTGAAAAAAAAAGAGTGAAACACATTTACATTTTAAAATCCCAACGATTTCTCCTTAATCTTTAAGCACTAAACGCAAAGTACCTCTCCTCCATACACCTCCCCCACTCGCCCATGCACCGGGGACATTTTGTTTTCCGATGAATGGAAGATAAACAGACGCGGCAAAGTGTTGCGATATGTAACGAGTGTGTTGGTACGGAGGTCCCCAACATGTGAATATGGGTGTCACGGTGCCCCAATTTCATTACTATGTGAGTGTGTGTGGTGGGGTGGTGCTTGGGGGTTAACGTGCCAGGTTCAATTCCCCTAAATTAAAATTCTGGGATAATGGTGTCTGAATTGGGGAAACATTAATAAAGCTACTTGTCATTTAGAAGACACAAGACAATTGTATTTTTGTTATTTAATCACAGTTTCAATTAATTGATAAAGTTTGAGCAAAAAAAAAAAGTTTTGTAATTTAGAAGATACTACGCAGTAGCTATTATATAATACAGATATATAGTGGTTTAAAATAAAAGGCCTTAAAATTTCTCTAAACTTCTGGGTTTTTCTGTGGCGTAGATTTTTTAAAGCATGCAGTCAAATTACCGCCATCCTAATAATACGCCTGGATTTATAATCTTCATCAATAATCATTGAAGTCCACGCCTAATCCACCCCCAGCTGACACGTGAGAGAAAAACTCCCATCTATCGTCCCTCACTGAGCTACATTTGTTATAAAGTGTTATAACACCTACATCTATTGTCATGCGTTGTGCTACACACAACTATGAAGTGTTTTAAGCATAACTCCACACAGTCCTTTGAACACACGGCCCATGTGTCTTGACCCCAATCCTTCCTTCTCTTCACTCTTCAGCCAATGTGTTTTTCCCCAAGACTTTCTGGCTCAAAAGAGTTCATAATAATCATTACCAAGTAACTCACAATTCTAAAATCCCAACTAACGACGGTGTCTTCACGCATTTTGTCTATTACCACTTGGACTGATTTCGTGTTTAAAAATAAATGTTTTCTTCCCACACTCAACAAATTGTCTTCCACGGTCATAGTAGAACAGACTCGACGCTTTACTTCTGCAACTATTCATACGGCAATGGCTCAGCCTTTTCTCGATCGTCTATTTACAAGACAAAACCCTCCGAATACAGACGTTTCGACTTTTTTTTAAATGGCTCCACCGACCGACGAACGCCTCGCCTGGCAAACAGATATTGAGATCACCCATTTTTTGTTTTGTTATCGAACGCTCGATGGCCCACACACCCACCGCAGGGGGTCAGCGCTGTCACTAGTGTGGGGGTCACGCTGTCAAAGAACCAATCGTTACTCCACTCGACATGTTCCATTCACGATCTGTTCTCTCCATTCTCGTCTAATGTTGTTTGGTCGCGGGGGCCATTTTTGTCGTGCGGTTTCATTACCAGCGTCCTGTCGTCTGCGATTGCGTGACGCAGTGGATCTCAAAATGCGTTCCTTTGATGATATATATANATATATATATATATATACGGGCTGCAGATATTAACTCTAACCGATGGAGTACTGAAGGCTAGTGAGCCGCGGGGGTCATAGCCAGATTGCAGAAGACAACAGTTATATCGCCGGCTACCAGGTGCTGGCTACCTGCTATCTGGAGTAGCTCACACGGACCCGTTGCGTCAAATTGATCGTTCAATCTATGCCAGAAAAAAAATATTTTCGAAATGTTAATTCTGCCTCAATGGATTTTGTCATTTCGTTGACTGGAAAACGACCTACGGTCAATTACGTTTATAATGCAGCCCCGATAAACTAGGATGTATTTTCTAATACCTTTTTATAACACGAAATTCTTTTAGCACGAGAAAATACTTCAGTCCCCTCTATTTCGTGTAATACGATTTTCACCGTATATCTTCACGGAATGTTACTATTTTTAGACAAGTTTTTTTTCCTGAAAATAATGTTCAGTGGCATAAACATAGAAGTAACATTAAGTTTGCAAATTGTTAAGCACAATAAAGCTGTGAAATTCACTAAGAGGACACGAAATATCGTAGAATTTTCAATACCCGGTTGTTTGAGCCATATATAAATGAATTTGGACCAACAGAATACCCCGATATTTCTATAAATAGATTACTGCCATTAAATGACAAGTCCCATGGTTCAAAGTTGTTGATCCCCCCCCCCAACAAACCACCGACCGGTTAAGATAGAGGACAAACGGAATGACCCAACCAGCGTCCACTGCCAGGCCGCGGATTATTACACGCCAATGTCAATGTTTGCCTCTGATCAGGACCCGGCTTTGGTGTGTGATGACCCACCTTGCCCAGTGGCTTTTGACGTTGGCTTTCGACAACAGCTGTCTTGACGTCACGAACAGAGCAGGAAGGTTATTTGGCTTTGGATGAAATATTTGAATATTAGCCTAAACAAATGGTCAACAAAAGAAGAGAAAAAAAATTCTAAAAAGTAAATATTAAAAAAAATCATACAAACATAAAATACTATCCAAATATCATGCGTTATCAGGAGTAATGTATTTAAATACGCTTACTACTTTGCTGAGATCAGCCCCCCCCCTTCCTTCCACCCCCGCCCAAACCAACAATCGATGGAGTTAGTTCTGTTTTGCTTCTGTCCGAAGACTCAATGCCGTTTAATGGCTGAAAAGTATTAATAGAACATCCAGGTGTTCAGTTGAAAAAATTATTAATTTTTTAAATTTACATATTAATCAATTATCCGCCCATCCTGTAACGACTTATCCCAAAAGTCGTTCAACTCTGCGATGACTTCAGTCAGATTTGTTGACTTGACCTAGAAAAAGACGTCTTACATCTTCACTGTACTATCGGTTTTGCTAACATGTTGTTCCATCTGCTTCTGCATAGTTTTGTTAAAATACAACATTGATTTAAAGAAAATAGAAACATATAATAATAATAAAACGCATTTGTCTGTCCGGTTCTCGATAGCGATTGGTCCCTTAAACTCCTACAGCCAATCGCTAGCGGAGAAAACTTAAATCTCATTTACACATTGAACAAATTTACGCGGACGTTCAAAACGAGATATTTTTGGTGCAGTATTTTTGTCATCATGCAGTACTGAGTTCCCATCTTGAAGTGTTACACTCCTTCTAATCACAACACCAAGACAACATGCCACCGAAACTACGGCGAAACTTCCCTGGATTGACTTCGTTGCTCATTTTGTAATAAAATATGACGTTTTCCGGTCTGGGGAATGACAAACTCCATTTAAATAAATGTAATCAAAACATGTCACTTCTACTGCTGAATAATTACGCTAAAAAATAATAATAATTTTATAATAAATAAAAGTAAATAAAAGTATAAATGATATAACAGCCCAAGTCACTCACTCATTGTATCCGTAACGCTATGACGTCATTGTTTGAGCTTATATTTACAAGGTGTGCATCAACAGGTGTGCAAAATACATATAAATTAAAGATTAATTTTGATATAGTACAACAGCAGTTAAAAAAAGCGTGTGGTGTTTCTCGCCGTAAACTAGTATAGTACGCCGCCGAAAACTAGTATAGTACGCCGCCCTAGAACACTTAATATAATATAAAAGCCCAGGTCACTCGTTAACGCTAAGGGACATAATGAGCACATTAAAAAAAATTTTTTAAAATATAGACGTAAAATTATAATAATTTTTGTCTCGAGATTAACAGAGCGTGTGGAGTTTCTCGCTGTAAAATATTATTATATGACGTTATTGTTTGAACTCATTCTTTAATTTTGGGAAAGGGATTGAGGTAAAAAGAGCCGTTAATAGTTTGGCTGACAACTATCATCGTTTCTTTACTCAAAATGTTGTGTATATAGAAATTTAGTGAAAAATCAATCATTCTAATAAATTTAATTACTCATTCCTTTTATTGAACTCTTTCACTTACCAATTTTTGGTTTTTCGGATACACTGATTCGACCGCATGCACTAACATTCACGTAAGTTACTTGGGCTTTTGGAACAGTTGCCGACGTAGGCGTCCAGAACATCATAGTTATGTAATAAGTTAGATATGACGTTTTCCGGTCTGAGACGTGGAAAACACTCTCTATATAAATATAGCCAAAACACGTTGGACGTAAAATAATTACTTGCTACTTCTAATATTTACATTTTCAGGATTCATCAAAATAATAATATTTAATAATTTTATTCACATTTGTGTGACCTTCACGACTCCGACCCACCAATCCGCGCCCCTGTTTGTAACATTCTTTTTTTTTTACCCCCTCTCTACATTTTTTACATGACGTTAACATTGTTTTCATGCCTCCAAGTTCTCATTGATAAGCTTGTCACACTGAAGTCCCTGGTTGGGCGTGACGAGTCAGCCGTTCCCGCCTGTCCACATTGTTTACCATTGTATCGTTAAGGCCTATATTTATCATCATTGTATCCACCCCACCTCCATTAAGACACCCCTCCCCATGTGGGACAAGTCACCATTATCTATCATCCCCGCATTCTAATTTTTAATATAATTTCTCTTCGTCTCTCTCTCTTCCGTGTCTCACAGGTCGACTTGGATGAAAGTTAAGAATCACATAGCCGAGGAGACGCCGAGGGCACAGGCGGCGAGCAACTCACAACAAACAGTGTACACGAGGACAAAACTGATGGAACGAAACTCGGGATACAAAAAGAAGACGACATTCCTGATTTGATCCCTCCGTTTGTGTGGCTGTGTACACAACCACAACACACGTACAGCTACCGTGTCGTCCCACACCTACTGACGGACCACTGTGGAGTCTCTCGGACTTCAGCTGAACACTGAACACGCACAATTCAACAAAAAGACACTCACAATTTGATGTCGGCACCATCAAGTGTTTAAACAATTTGACGCCATCGGTAATTTCCGTTAATTTCCGGTATAACAGACACAAAAAATATAATATTCCATAAAATATATTTTTTTTATGTAAAAAAGAATTTTTTTCAAAAATATACTTAAAAATTGGTGTCAACGCCCGATGTGAAATTCTCAGATGTTTACAGTACGGGGCGGATTAATAAAATGACATTCGAATAAAACAGTGATGATGTATGTGAACACGAGTCCTGTGGTTTCTGACGGACGTCTTCTTTTTTCCGAGGCAGACCCGAGGGCTTGTGTGCGGACTGCTATATTCAGTCCCCAGACTTACAGTCTGACACGACCGTCGTGGTAGGAACTGTGGACAATATCCCAGACTGTTCGTGTGGAATATTGAAAGAGACAACGGAATACATCATCGCCACGCTTGCTTGTGAAGGTTTGTGTTCGAGGGTTAAAAACCTTCTATATCTTTGATTGGAGGCAAATTCGTGTGTTGCGGTTTTAGAAGAAGGAAAAGAAGACATAATTTTGGTTAACGCTATAGAATTATTATTGGTATTATTTTGCGGCAAGTAAAAAATGTTTCATTGAGTTTTCACGTGAACAGAAAAGGTAGCTTCTCGCAATAGGCATCGGGATGATAAGAAAGAAAAAAAAAACAATTTTTTCTTTTTGTTTTTATTTTGTTTAAAAGTTTAACAATTTATCGAAGAAGTTGATGTTTGTGATTCATGAGTAGGATACCTATCAAATCATCAAATTCAGACAACAGTCAAGTTTATTCAACCATCAAACTGACCCCGCGATCAATAATAACATGACGAGAGGTTTTTAGAAATGAGACTCATCTGTTACTTCCCCTTGATGGAATAAGGTAAACCCCCTTGGTCTATAAACATACTTATCTTGTTGTTCATAGCAGTGTATAAATACCGATACTGCTTTATATCAGTAGATTATTGATCCATTTGGTGGCAAATAGTATTTTATGAATACAGATGTAGTATTTAAAGAGTAGTGTAGATTGTTTCTTTACACAGATAAGTATTGTATATATAAAACTCACTATATATATATATTACATATTTACACACATATATCAATACAATAAAACGGGGTGACCCTTCTTAACGGCCCCGATCAAAACGGATCCAAACAAAGTGTTTACATTTTTAAATAAAAATTAACTTTTTTTTGCTTATGTCAACTATTTTTTTTGTACCATTAAATAAAGTGGTAAAATTATTTCGCTTGATGTCATTATATTATTTCTTGTCAACAAGCAACAGTGACTTGGTAGCAAATCGAGTAAAGGCTATTAAATTCATTCTTGTGACGTCATTATTATTGTTCCCTTTTGAGCTAAAACTGGCACTGAATCGGTGAGTAAAAAAACAAAACAAAAACGAATATAATATTTGATTGAAATTTTTACGATTAGTCCATCTATTAGTTCAGGGCCTTTTTTTTTTTTTGGGGGGGGGGGGGCGTTACGTCGGAGCCCATTGGTCGGGGCCGTTTTGTCTGCGAACCAAAAAAGAACCTCTTAGGACGTATGGCGTATGGTATGGTTTTAAGTAAAAGATCATAAATGTTTCCCTCCGTCATTTATTCTCTCATGTGCCCCGAAACATTTACGCTGATATTTTTTCGCGGAGATTTTTCATTCTATATGTAACAGGGCGGATACACCTTTCCTGCTCCAGATAGGTGGATTTCCACCATTAGTCTGTTCATATTCGATGATCTATTGAGGGATTTCGCTCAAAGGAATATATAATTATTATAAAAATAATATGAAAGCCGAAAGACGCGGAAATAAAGCACTCACCAATTTTCCCAAACACTTGATGTCACCAGGTCTCCCACCCTACAAGCCACCGTCACATTGCCTGGGATATTAGGTTACATATCAGGTCAGATCTTGCGTGAATACAAGCGATAAAACTGCTCGTCTCAACTTTCCTTGCCTTGTGATTAGCCCTCGCTTTCAGCTCGGAATGGAAATAAAAGAACTGTTCCCTCGCCGTAGTCCCCTTCCCCACCCTCCACCCCGACCTAATCATCAACCCGTTTCTAAAAACCCTCCGGAGCAAAATATATTTTCATAATGATATTACGGCCTCCTCTTGAAAGGTGTGTTTTCTTTCAATCAGCGTGAATGACAGGCGCGTATTGGGACGACACCGGTTATGACGACACCGGTTATGACGACACCGGTTATGACGACACCGGTTATGACGACACCGGTTATGACGACACCGGTTATGACGACACCGGTTATGACGACACCGGTTATGACGACACCGGTTATGACGACACCGGTTATGACGACACCGGTTATGACGACACCGGTTA
>MUZC01004774.1:1099600-1116154 GCA_002072015.1 Radix auricularia
AATCAAGTCAGAACAAGATAGCAAAATTTTACAAAAAGACTTAGATGAATTAATAAAATGGGAAACTAACTGGAGTATGTCCTTCCACCCAGAAAAATGTCAACTGCTAAGAGTAACAAAGAAAAAGAAACAAATAAATTCAAAATATTTCATTCATGGAAAAGAACTAACCCAAACTACAGATGCGAAATACTTAGGAGTCATAATAAATGAGAAACTATCTTGGAATCCCCATGTCAATGAAGTTATTAAAAAATCTAACAAAACCTTAGGCTTTATAAAAAGAAACTTTTACAAATGTAACAAAGATATAAAACTAAAATGCTATCTCACCCTGGTGAGACCTATACTAGAATATGCATCTTCAGTATGGGACCCATCCACCAAAGAAAATATTGATATAAGTTAGAACAAATCCAAAAAAGAGCTGCCAGATTCATTACTGGAGAATATTCAAAACTGACAAGAGTAACACCATTAGTTAAATCATTAAACCTTGAAACACTAGAGGATAGAAGAACCAAGAGTAAATTAGTAATTATACATAAGGCAATTAATTCTAATTTAGAAATACAACACAAAGATAACCTAATACAACCCTCAAATAGACATAAAGACAAAAACACCTTTTTTATTCCATATGCAAGAACAAACACATACAAGTTTTCTTTCTTTCCGTCCGGTATTCGGGCGTGGAATGGGTTGCCTGAAGAAACCAGGAAAGCCACCACTTTATCATCTTTTAAAACTCTAGTAAGAATACAGGACTAAACACAAACCATAGAAATACGTAGGACGCAATAATCTTCTGTACAGAAGGAGCGTCTGTAACATATAAGATAAGATAAGATAAGATAAGATAAGATGTTCCGTCCAGGTGACCCCCTCGACCTGTACAAACAGCGGCCCCCGAGAACATGTTAGGTAGTGAGTGGGCAGCGGAGCCATTATCAATGTGCGTTTGTCATGCTGGATACCCAAACTTACATGATCGTCTGATCTGACCTTATAAAATACACAATTACGTAGTTCCTTTATAAAAAAAAAAAATAAATATAGAAAATAATTAGTACGTCAGTACGTCCTACGCATATCCATGGTTTATGTCGAGTCCTGCGTTTTTATCACACTTTGATTAGATTTCGGGCGTGGATTGGTTTGCCTGAAGAAACCAGGAAAGCCAACACTTAAAACTTTAATAAGAATGCAGGACTAGGCACAAATCATACCATAGATAAGATTAGGACGCGATAATATTTTGTATAGGAGGAGCGTCTGTAACAGATATATAATATAAGATATTATTGCTCGATCATTAGTAAGTATAATTAGTAGATTAAATAGAATTTTCAAAAGTGTAAATAATAAATATGTTTAAAAAATTGATCTTTTTATTTCTTATGAAAAAAATAATAAGCAGAACTTATAAATCACATTTTTCTCTTCTCCATGACATTCCTTATTTTTCATCGTGTAATTTTGAAAAAAATAAATAAATAAAACATAGTCTGAATTATAGGAAAATAATATTTTTTCGAGTCGAGAGTACATTTCGTTCTATTTATACGACAGAAACTATATTTTGCGTCAGTAAGGTATGGTTCCCTCTAACGTTCGTTGGTTCGAGTGCAAAGTAAAAAAACAAACAACAACCTGTGAGCAAATTTGCACAGCATCCATTTTTGTGCAGTGTTTTTTTTTGTTTTTTTAATGTAAAAACAAAAACAAAATTTGCTGTGCGGTAATTCTAAACTACTACGCGGCGTCAGTCAGATATCTTCCCGGCCGCACAGTCTAAGGGGGACATTTTCTATAAGTAGAACACAATCATTGGTTTAGGTGTATCCCATAGATCATCTGCTTTATTTTCTCATGTAAATAGACCGCAAACTTTAATTTGACGAATTAATGCGCGGACATTTCCTGTGCATAAATAAATCAAACGTCGTTGACAGTCCAGAACTTCGAACCACCATCCGCGTGACTGGTGAAACATTCCGCCCTGTCAGTGTTGATTAAGAAGGGGTGTACCACCAATGCCCCCCCCCCAAACCCTTTAAAACACAAACACACTCACGCACTATACGTACACCAAGGGTAAAAAGAGAAGGATGGTTGATTGTCCAATTTGATAGTGACCCTCCAATTGACAATGCTGAGTGAAACGTTTGGCATTGTAGTGTAGGTAAAGTTACCGGGCGGGTTCACAGTGCGGGAGATAACCAACCCACCAGTCTACCACAGGTCAACTCTGTGTCTCTCTTATTGGGCGTCGAGAATTTATGATCCTCTTGTGACTTAGGCGGGTCTCTTTGTTCCTTGTTTGCAGTGCACATTGTTTATAAGGGAGACAATTTCTAAACTAATTCACTTCTTGTCACTTTGAACTAGATTTACTCCCAAGTGAAATGTGCATTCCTCCCCCCCCCCCGGCAAATAGACATACGCACGGGGAGAGGGTGAGGCGGGGCTTGGGCGTGGAATGTTAGCGGGGACCAAGAGCAGACACACGGCCCAGGTCCTGGCTATAGATTCCAACTCTCGTGTCGACAGACCCCTGCAGTGCTACAGCGGTTCATGGCGCCCAGAGTAACGAAATTGTTTCCCTTGTGTCAATATGCTCATATTATCTTATCATATCTTACCTTATCTTATCATATCTTACCTTATCTTATCTTATATTGACGTATCTGATCCGTTACAGATGTTCCTTGTATACAAAAGATTATTGCGCCCCGCGCTTATCCCTGGGTTATGCCTAGTCTTGCATTTTTATTAGAGTTTTAAATTTTGATAGTGAGCTGGTTTTCCTGGTTTCCTCAGGCAACCTATCCCACATCAGAATTCCTGTCAGGAAGATCGAGATTTTGAATGCGTTTGTTTTTGCACCCGGAATGAGAAACGTGTTTTTATCACTGCCCATGTCTATCTGAATGTTTTATAATATATCTTCGTGTTGTATTCCCAAGTCAGAATTAATCGCCTCATGTATTATCACTCTTTGGCTCTTTGTTCTTCCATCCTTTAGTGCAATGCTTCTCAAAGAAGTAGTCCGCGTACCAGTGCCCGTCAGTGTGCCATCCGGTCCGCAGAAGTTATCAAGAACGGACATAAAAATATACCGTATGAACTCGCTCTATAGCCCATTCGTTCATAAGCTGACCCCCTCTTTTTGGAAGAGAGTAGTATAGAAAGTATGTAACCCATTCATAAGCCGACCCCCTCTTTTTGGAAGAGAGTAGTATAGAAAGTATGTAACCCATTCATAAGCCGACCCCCTCTTTTTAAAAGAGAGTAGTATAGAAAGTATGTAACCATCTCATAAGCCGACCCCTTCTTTTTGGAAGAGAGTAGTATAGAAAGTATGTAACCATCTCATAAGCTGCATGACCCCAGGAGTTACCGGTATATTTTTTGTAAACGGAGGCGAAAGCGCGGTATACTAAAACTCATGGCTGAATTCAGAATTTCTAAAATAATTTATTATTTTATTATTTAATTATATAATTTATTATTATTCATTTTTTTTTAAAAATGAATAATTAAGTTTGTTAAGATGTTTAATAATATTTTAGAGCATCTGGTAGAGCAGTCGAATCTTGTATAATGTAGACANTAACCCATTCATTGGAAGAGAGTAGTATAGAAAGTATGGAACCATCTCATAAGCCGACCCCCTCTTTTTGGAAGAGAGTAGTATAGAAAGTATGTAACCCATTCATAAGCCGACCCCCTCTTTTTAAAAGAGAGTAGTATAGAAAGTATGTAACCCATTCATTGGAAGAGAGTAGTATAGAAAGTATGGAACCATCTCATAAGCCGACCCCCTCTTTTTGGAAGAGAGTAGTATAGAAAGTATGTAACCCATTCATAAGCCGACCCCCTCTTTTTAAAAGAGAGTAGTATAGAAAGTATGTAACCATCTCATAAGCTGCATGACCCCAGGAGTTACCGGTATATTTTTTGTAAACGGAGGCGAAAGCGCGGTATACTAAAACTCATGGCTGAATTCAGAATTTCTAAAATAATTTATTATTTTATTATTTAATTATATAATTTATTATTATTCATTTTTTTTTAAAAATGAATAATTAAGTTTGTTAAGATGTTTAATAATATTTTAGAGCATCTGGTAGAGCAGTCGAATCTTGTATAATGTAGACAAGGACCTTGATAATCTACAATAACATCACCGATATTCCATGAACATGCAGATATCTCCTTTGACCCGCTCGTAAGCCCTAACATTCCCCCCCCCCCCCTAGATTTAAAAAGAAACAAAGTTTAAAAAAAAATATTACGTTTCGCAACTGCAGTTAAGGGAAAATAGTGCAACGTTCCCTGGAGCAGTAGAAAATTCCTGTCGGTACATCAGAGTAAAAAGTTTGAGAAGCACTGCTCTAGCGTTTCAAGTTTTAGTGATTTAAATAATGGTGTTATTCTTGTCAGTTTTGAATGTTCTCTAGTAATGAAAACTTTCAGCTCGGTTTTGAATTTCTAACTTATCAATGCTTGAGTTCGGCTGAGAAATATAGACTAGATAATTACATGATCATGCATAACTCGCCCTAAGAAGGGCGGGAAACTCATCTTCCTTGTTTTCCCCAACAGGTGCAATGTGTGACAGACGTTGCTTGCGTAAACCTGCATTCAGTTCATTGAACGGATCAATTCTTTAAATTTAAGAACCTCTTATTGATATGACCCATATTTTTATCGCACCTTAACCAGACCTAGTCTATATTAATATTTTAACATCGATATTTACTCCGCGGATTTATTGCACCTATATTAACACTTTACGCACCAAACGCGCTTGAGTTATTTGTGATATCTCTTTTACCGCTCAGATCGGGAATTTTTATATGGAATCTTTTTATATCATTAGATGAAAGACCTGCATGTTTATGTGTTTGGAGGAATTATTTATTATTTTAGAGTAGATCTACATCACGTCCCTGTATTGTAGTTTTGTGAAGTTTTGTTTCTGGCTCACAATACCCTGTTTGCAGGACATTTATCTATTTTCCCAATATTGTAGCTGAAGCCACATTGGTGCACCCGTCGCAGGGGCGGGTACACCTCAGGGGCGGGTACACTTTTCACAGGGGCGGGTACACTTTTCACAGGGGCGGGTACACTCTTCTCAGAGGCGGGTACACTCTTCTCAGAGGCGGTTACACTCTTCTCAGAGGCGGTTACACCCTTTACTGGGGCGGGTACACCCTGCACAGGGGTGCTTATTGCAATCGTAATAACGGATAGCATTGACACAGCGGTCAGAAACTTTTTAGCATCAGCTCGCCTATTTATGACGCATCTTTCATTCGGCGTGCCCGGGGACTTATAACTCTACAATTTCAGATGTATCCTTCACCTTCGAGTACTTGTATTTATCAGTTTAATGTGATGTTGGCAAGGCCGACACGCGTGCTGTTGGTTAGGGAAACCTTCCCCCCCCCCCCGAAGAGCTCCGCCCCTTCTGATGATCACGTCGTTTAAAGTGTCTACTTAGCCACAGAATTTCAGCGGCCTCGCCTGGTCCAGTGGCCTCGCCTGGTCCAGCGGCCTCGCCTGGTCCAGTTGCCTATATAATACACTAGGCCTTAAAGTCTCAGTGGCCTCGCCTGGTCCAATGGCCTCGCCTGGTCCAGTTGCCTATATAATACACTAGGCCTTAAAGTCTCAGCGGCCTCGCCTGGTCCAGTGGCCTCGCCTGGTCCAGTTGCCTATATAATACACTAGGCCTTAAAGTCTCAATGGCCTCGCCTGGTCCAGTGGCCTATATAATACACTAGGCCTTAAAGTCTATGTGGCCTCGCCTGGTCCAATGGCCTCGCCTGGTCCAGTGGCCTCGCCTGGTCCAGTGGCCTCGCCTGGTCCAGTGGCCAATATAATACACTAGGCCTTAAAGTCTCAATGGCCTCGCCTGGTCCAGTGGCCTATATAATACACTAGGCCTTAAAGTCTATGTGGCCTCGCCTGGTCCAATGGCCTCGCCTGGTCCAGTGGCCTCGCCTGGTCCGGTGGCCTCGCCTGGTCCAGTGGCCTCGGCTGGTCCAGTACCTATATCATACATCAAGCCTTAAAGTCTCAGGGGCCTCTCCTGGTCCAGTGGCCTCTCCTGGTCCAGTGGCCTCTCCTGGTCCAGTGGCCTCGCCTGGTCCAGTGGCCTATATAATACACCAGGTCTTAAAGTCTCAGCGGCCTCGGCTGGTCCAGTCGCCTATATAATACCTCAAGCCTTAAAGTCTCAGCGGCCTCGCCTAGTCCAGTGGCCTCGCCTGGTCCAGTGGCCTATATAATACACCAGGCCTTAAAGTCTCAGCGGCCTCGCCTGGTCCAGTTGCCTATATAATACCCAAGAGAAAAGAATCTAAAGGCTTCCTCCCACTTGACAGTTGGGGAAGAGATTTGAATGCGTGACACTTGTAACGGATCCCGTATTTGCTCACAATTTAAAATTCAATTCATTCTCTCCCTCGGCTCACCAGCATAAGCCGACACCTATCTGGCGTTGACAGAAAGAGGACACAAAACAAAGAAAGAAGAGGAAAAAAAAATATCACCTTGGTCCGACTATGTCGAAGTTTCTTACTCCTGGATACAAACCCCTGGCCCTTGGCGGGACTAGCTTTAAACTCTCACAACATTCAGAGTGGTTGGAAAAAACTTCTTTGTCCTTTCGTTTAAACTCTCGGGGGTAAGCAGGGCTTGAGGGGGGGGGTGAAAGGTAGTCACGCCCCGGCACCCGCACCAGTGTTTTATCTCAAAAAACAACTAGCGGCGATAAATCCCCTGGATTAGTCGATCGAAACTGTTGTCAAAGGGAGAGAAAAGAAACTGTCACCCCGGACCCAATCCCCCCCACCCCAGTTCACCCCGCAAGTGGTTATAAATAGTCGTGACATGTCAAGTGTGCAGTGTTGCCCAAGTAGGCATCAACTGTAAGCCGATGCCCTTGTTCTCATTTCATGGAAGTAGCCGGCAGCGGTGCGGAAAGGGAAAGAAAAAAAAAAAGTAAGATGAAAGACATACTTTTTTTTTTTGTAATGCCAGAACCTTGCATATATAGACCGAAAAGGGAGGTAACTGAATCATGCTCACGCAAACAAATGGAGGTAACTAAACCTTGCTCATGCAGGCCAAAAGGGAGGTAACTGAACCATGCTTACGCTGAGCGAAAGGGAGGTAACTGAATCATACTCACGCTGATTGCAAGTGGGGGGGGGGGTAACTGAAATTTGCTCACGCTGACTAGAAGGGGGGTGAAGGAGCCGTGCTCAAGGCGGTAGGAGGGACCAGAATATGCCCCCCCCCCCTCCCCCCGAAAAAAAATTTGTGTGGTCCGAACTTTTGCCTACTTTACTAACTTTACTTATTATAGGCGATCAACCAGGGTAACGAATTCAATAAAGTTATATACAGTATGGATATGTAACAAAAATAATTACATTTTAATTCAGACGAATGTCAAGCTATAACCTATAGTATAGGAATGTCCATCTATGGGCATAACAAGCTATGGGAATGTCAATCTATGGGTATGTCAATCTATGGGTATGTCAAGCTAAGGGTGTTGTTCTATTCATACGGTTAATTTAAACCCCGGTGCTCAAACATTTGTTCCATCGCATGTTACAGCTGATATATTTGAATTCTGTTTTTTTACGTTGGCAGGCTCGAGCCGCCTCTCCATCCTTTTACCCCGTGCGCTGGTTACTTTAAGTTACTTGATGCGCATAGTGTTTCGAGTAGCCGCGTATTTGCACAGAGATTAGCGCACTCTGACTAGATTAACACTGCTAATCCCGCCAAATAATCGTCAGTAACCAGGGCCGGTTACCTCAGAGAGACAGGCGGCCGCTCCTTATGAGTTAACCGTTTAAAGCTGAAACATTTAAAGAAAGGAAATGATGCAAGTTAAAAAGGATAATTTAAAAAAGACACGTTCAAGGGAGAGAAGAATGACTTTAAAAAAATTATAAAAAAAAAAAGAATCGATTTACTTTAAAAACATTATTTTTATCATTTTTTATTTTTGAATATAATTAGATATATTAGAGGTGGTACTAATTAATTGCTTTTTCTCTCGTTTTATCTGGAAAAGATTCATCGATTAATTAAGAATATTTATATTTTAATATAGACTTAACGCATATACAGATCCTGTTAAGTCGCGATTCATTATTTAAAATCACAGCGAATTCGTTCTGCTATGCAAACAATAAGGAAGAAAAACCTTTTTGTTTGCCTATGCACGTCTAAATAAATAATAATAATAATACGAGGGAAGAGTATGTAATAAAAAAAAAATTGAAAGAATCTTTTAGAAATATTTTCTTAAATGTTAATCGAATTTTAATTGATCAAAACAATTGTAATCGATTAAATTTTTAACGATTAATCTATTAATATATATATATATATACACACACACTCACATTTATATTATCGTAAGTCCCGTCACCCTTGTGGTCGTTGAGGGGGCTCCTGTACACACCAACAGATAACAATCTCCACAGTTGCCTATATATATATATACAGAGAGAGAGAGAGAGAGAAAGAGAGAGTGATATATATATAGATGTATATACAATTTCTTTTAACAACTTTTCATAACTTTCTCCACGTATATTTTACTGACCAAATGGGGTTGGAAGTCTAGTGTTAAGCTTCGTTATTTTAACATTATTTTTGTCATTAGCGTACACAGTCTGCTGGGATTTTGAAAGAACTCCTAACAGGCTGTTTAAAAAAAAAATAAAAAAATAATAACATTAAAAAAAATATTATGCTGTAAACGCTTTTCTACTTGTGTAACCTTTAAAAACATATACTGTTTACCCACATATAGCAGAGCGTGGACTCACATATACAATAGACAGTGAAAGTAAACGATCAAACTGTTCAGAACTAAATGTATCTGGCAGAAGATGATTTCTTTTTGTTGATCCCTTGAAATGCAAGAAACACGGGCAAAGGTCAGGTTTGGTAACTGAAGAACTTTGAAAAAAGTTATGTTTGGTAACTGAACAACTTTGACAAACGTCAGGTTTGGTAACGAACAACTTTGACAAAAGTTAGGTTTGGTAACTGAACAAATATGACAAAATTTAGGTTTGGTAACTGAACAACTTTCACAAAAGTTAGGTTTGGTAACTGAACAACGTTGACAAAAGTAAAGTTTGGTAACTGAACAACGTTGACAAAAGTAAAGTTTGGTAACCGAACAACGTTGACAAAAGTAAAGTTTGGTAACTGAACAACGTTGACAAAAGTAAAGTTTGGTAACTGAACAACGTTGACAAAAGTAAAGTTTGGTAACTGAACAACGTTGACAAAAGTAAAGTTTGGTAAGTGAAAAACCTTGCCAAACTCATGTGTGGTATAACTAAACAACCTTGAGACATCCATGTAGGTCCACTTTGTTCCCTCTTTGACGTAAAACTGAAGACCTTGTGGGCGTATCGAATGTGGAAACAGAGAAAATGATTGTCCGCCACAACAATCCATTTAACGCTCACAGTTGACGCTCCGGTCCCAGTATTTAACAGATACGACAACGGCTGCGGTGTTTCCGCCATTCAACCGGCGTTTGCAGACGTGACAATGGGATTTGGCAAAACACCATTTTGAGAGATAAATTTCTGGGCTTTCCACGCAGATAAAGAATCGTTGAGCCTGGATAATTAGAACGATTTATGTGGAATAAAAAGAAAGTAGACACTTGGCTGATTTACCTTTGCCCGAATGTCTGGGATTTGATTGGTAGCCGAGTAAAAAAGTTATAGTAGGAAATCTAAATGGTATGTTTTTTGTCATAGGGGAAAAAGTGTAGGATTCTGGAAGGAATAGTTCTGGAAGTTATGATTCTGGGAATTATTGTTCTGAAAGTAATGATTCTGGAAGTTATGATTCTGGAAATTATGATTCTAGAAGGTTTGATTTTGAAGGTTTGATTATGGAAGGTATAATTTTAAAACTTATTACTCTAGAAATATGATTCTAGAAGTTATGATTTCGGCAGTTATGATTCAGGAAGTTAAGATTATAATTGTGAAAGGTTTGATGATTATGAATTTTGATGCCTTTGCAGGTTTTCTTGTTTTATTTATTTATGTATGGTGGGGGCGGGGGAGGATGTTTTAAGCGTGTATTTATTATACTATTAGTCTAATCAAGAAGTTAATTTAATTAAAAAAACTAATCAGCACGCCCGGTTTTATAACTCGTTTCTTCACTTGCGTCTTTAAAAAAAATGGACTCATTACTCAATTCAGTGACGTTTTACCTAAGGGAGAAGAATAGGGAATCTTTGACATCTCTGGATGGCACTTAAGTGAGTTGTTCATGTGCTTCATTGCCTCTCAGAGCACCGTGTCCATTGAGCACTCTGGCTGTTGAGCACCCTGAACTGTGTGCTAAATGTTCCCGTTAAGCTGTGCGGTCGCGCAGACATTTTACCGACACCGCACAGCTATTTAGCAGTACCGCGCAGCAAACATTGTAAAATATTGCACACAAATGGAGGCTGTGCAAATTTGCACTCGACTTTTTATTTTAATTTTATTTTGCAGACGGACCAACGATTTTTCAATGGAATATTGGCGCCGACTCTGATTCCTAAGCACCCAATTACCTTAAAGCATGCTACTCAAACTAACCGATGAAACATTTTGGGTCATATATTTTTAGGAAGTCTTATACCATATCTGAATTTTGTCATTTTCATTTCACTTGACTAAAATTTGACTGAATTTTACGAAGTAGAATTAAGACATTAACACTATTTGTATCTACGTTATATAGTAACATTAAATTAAACACTAAAACTTTTTATTACAATATTTTTCCTCGACAGGAACAATGGAAAATGATTCTAAAGCCTCTCCGTGAACTCCTCATCTATGCGACCATCTTCATCACCATGATCGATGCCCAGTCTGCCCTCAGATGCCCTGCTGCCTGCCAGTGCTCCAGCGAATACTACGTTTACTGTCAGTCCATACAACTCACCGACGGCCAATTGGCTGGCGTCATTTCCGCCATCGCCCCGACGGCCATCTTGTTGGACCTGAGCTCCAACCAAATCACGAGGATTCCCCGCGGGAGCTTCCTTCGCCTTCAGAAACTGCGGTACCTAAATTTAGCCGCCAATGGGATCGTCGAGCTTGAAGAAAACACGTTTTCGGATTTGCCCGAATTGGAGGAGCTGAACCTGCGCGGGAATAACATCCGGAAACTCCACCAAAACTCACTGCGTGGCTTGTCCAGTTTAAAAGATCTCCACCTGGGGGATAATGCGATCGACTCCATTCCCCTTCAGATCTTCTCCAATCTGACCTCCCTGGAGAAGCTCCATCTTCAGAAAAACAACATCACAGAACTCGCGCCCCAAGCGTTTTTTGGCCTGGGGAAGCTCCAGAAGCTCAACCTCAGCCAGAACTTTCTCAGATCCGTCCCCGGGTCGACCTTTCTCGGTCTGGCGTCGCTCAGGAGGCTGTCCCTGACGGACAACGTCATCTGCGAGTTCTCGGCCGACGCCTTCAAGGGCCTGTGTGGTCTACAGGAGCTGTTCCTGCAGGAAAACCTCATCACGGACCTCGTGTTTCTCTTCGGCAACGACTTCTACAACTCGCTGACCACCGTCTCCGTGGCCGGCAACCTCATCACCCACGTGCCGTCTCACGTGTTCCCACACAATGGAAACCTCAAGCAGATCGACCTCAGCGACAACGCCATCCGGCGCGTGGGCGGCCAGTCGTTCAGCAACCTCTACCTGGAGACGCTGCAGCTGCAGAGGAACAACCTCACGGAGGTGACGCGGGAGATGTTCGACGCGGCCAAGCGCATCTCGGAGCTGAATCTCTCGTGCAACAGAATCCTCGACATCGCCACGGGGGCCTTCGACAGCTTCCGGGAGACGCTCCTGGTCCTCGACCTTCACCTGAACCAGCTCGCGGGCATTCATCCGGGGATGTTCCGGGGCATGCGCCGGCTTCGGGTTTTGAACATTGCGGCCAATGTGATTTCTAGTCTCGACAAGGGCTCGTTCCAGGATCTGGAGAAACTCGAGGAGTTGAACATGTCTGGAAACAAGTTCACGGTGCTGGAATCGTCCAGCGTGACGGGCCCCCAGGGGCTGAGGAAACTGCTCCTCGTCTGCAACCCGCTTCAGCGGCTCGCGGGGTTTTCGTTCGATCACGTGACAGACCGGATCTACGTCGAGACCAACAGCTCGATCGTGTCGGTCTCCGACAGCACGGCGTCGGTCACCTGGCCGTATCGGGAGGGGACTCAGCTGTACTGGACCCTGTCGGTGACCTGCGTCGGGTCACTCCCCTGCGAGGTCCCCGCCTACGAGCCGACGCTGAGGCCGTTCGTGACCCAGGTCGCGTTGACCGGGCTGACCCGCGGGGCCGAGTACTTTGTGTGCGTGAGTCCCGTCTTCCTGTCCGGTGACGTCAACGTGTCGCAGTGTGTTCACGTTCTGACGGAAGTCGACGCCCCCAGCAGTTTAAAACACACGACAGTCCCGGCGGAGAACTCTCTAAACTCCTCCAAGCCTAGCGCCCTGCCACAACACCTAAACTTACTCCTGTTGCTTTGCATGTGTTTTGTTTATAAATTTCTATGCTCTTGATGTTAGGTTTTAAATAGCGGTAACACTATTATCAACTTGAATTCGAGGTTACCCTACGATTTTTTGGGGTGCTAAGATATGTTAGTTTTATTGCCATTGTTTGTTATACACGTTATATATGTTACGGGCTTATTGCAGCAGACACCAAACTTATTCTAAGTTATGGATTTCTTTATAGTTAAATATGCAAGCGGGCCAATCTTTCTTTTATTCCCGGGTGTCAATGGCCAGGAAAATCTAAAAATGATCGATGATTCTTGTTGCATTGAATTCCCACAAGTGTTGTTCAACAATGCAAAGAATGACGTCATTGAAAATTGTGAAGTGGGGAAAAAACCTGATTGGATCTTTTAGACATGAATCAAATTAAGTATAAAATCCCAAGGTATTGAATTATCCAGTTATTTGCTGAAATGAACACTCCATCATTTTAGACACTGTGAGGTGAATTATACCCCACCATTTGCATAATAACAGACATGGAGAATAGTCATCATTATTAATGTATGCTGAATGAGACAATTTGAAATTTTGGTGGTGAAATAATATGCTAATGTCATGAATGAGACCATGTGAACGTGAATGAGACCACGTGAAAGTGAATAAGACCGTGTGAAAGTGAATGAGACCACGTGAAAGTGAATAAGACCTTGTGAAAGTGAATGAGACTACGTGAAGGAGATTGTGACTTTTACCTGCAAGAATTGAAAAAGTGTTAAAAAATTATCAACGAGCAATGCTCTGTGCATAATTATTGAAAACTTCGAGCCATTCATCATTTGAACTTGACAAGTTAATTATTTGAACAGTTTGTAGTTAAATATAGTTGATATGAAAAGCCTATGTAGAGATGTAGTGGTAAGCCAGTGAATATGTCATCAAGAATTTTGAATGGATGGTGTGTAGGGGTTATCCAATAAATATGGCATCAAGAATTTTGAATGGATGGTGTGTAGGGGTTATCCTATATATATGGCATCAAAGGTTTATCCAGCTTGAGCTGATTTGTTTATTTCATAGGAAAGGATGGGGCTGAAATCTTGCAATATCCATAGTAGATACGCCACAAAAGAACTGAAAAAATTTTTAATTTAAATTCTTGTTCTTGTGTATTTTAATCAGGCGCAGTTTTTTTGTTTTTTTTAATTTTTTTATATTTTTTTATAATTTTTTTTATTTTCATTAGTAAGTTCAAAGGGTTAAGAATGTCTTAGTTATCATAAGTGTTTAGCTCCCTTAATCAAATGTTATAAGATGCTTAAATTTGTTAAGATCATTATTCCGCCCATTCTCTGTGGCCAGCAGCAACATATCACATCCTAATGTTTGATAATAGAACACTTTATGTTTATGTAAAATAGATAAACTCATTGCCGTCATATGTGATTTTTTTACTCACATACATGATATGCAAAGCATTGTATTTTTCTATAAAATCACACAATGCTACTCCTTGCTAACTTTACAGTTTAAACTTATGCTTATGAGTAACAACAGCAAATTGTTCTTATTCATTATTACTAGGTACCCAAGGGCCAAGGAAGGAAAGAGTTGCCAAGGTGGATGGGCAATTTTTTTCTTTACATGGAGTTTGGGGGATTGACATTAGCTGTAAAAATGTTGAGAGGAAAAGTCATGTTCTGCTCAGAGCGATACCAAACCTAACTAAGCGACTGTTGGTAATTTAGGCCACTGATAGCACTTTACGCCACTGGTAGCACTTTAGGCCACTGATAGCACTTTAGGCCACTGTTAGTACTTTAGACCACCGTTAGCCCTTTAGACCACTATCACTTTAGGCCACTGTTAGTACTTTAAGCCACTGTTAGTACTTTAGACAATTATTTCAATGTTTCGTATTTTGTAGAGTATTCAAATATTGAACATTCAAAATACAATCATTCATTCATTTATCGGGGGGATTATATGCTTGAATGATTGTGTTTTCTTTGTTTTTATATCAGTGAAAATCCACTAATATCTTATAGTAACATTATTTACTTATTTTCAAACAACTATTTAAATCATTCTGATTTTTGGGGGGATCATTTAAATTAGAATTTAGAATCGATGAGAATATGCATTTCTCAATTGCTTTTTTTTTTTTTTTAAAATGGCAACACACAAGCATAATTTAAACACGATTCCTAATGTTTGAAGTTTTTTTTCTAGTTATATGTTCATTTTCTTTTATTAAATTGATTGTTCATATAAAAAGCTAAACACTGCTCATTACTTTACCACAGTGGTAGACTAAATCATTGGTCCAAAGAGCTGAAAACATCAGCAATATTATTAAAATTTATTTGTAATCCGAATTTCTTATCAAGAAACTGAAGAGTCATTGTTCAGTTTATATTAATGATGATCTTATTGATAAAAACAAATATCCACACATTAATTTAATGCGGAACTATGAACCTGATAGTCAAAACCTATTTGTTGTCAGCTGAGCCACACTCAGGTGGTTAAAGAGCAACACGCAGCTCGCAAAACTGACTGGCAGCATGCAGATGTGTATAAAAGAAATAGACAGATGATAACTGAGTTATGTGAATTATAATAAAACTCAATATAAGACTGAATCTGTTGAAAAATAAATTTTTTTAATGTAGTCTCTTGAAGTATTGAAAAACTAGGTTTAAATAATTCGATTATTTATTCTTTTACATAGGTAGTGCTATTCAAATTTGAATTTTTATTATTGGCAGAGATGAAAGAAGAGTGAAAGTATATTTGTAAGTTAATCACCTGCACACAACAAACAAATCAACAAAAGTGAAAAGTGCATAAGGGAGGCTACTGTAGCCTAAATTTATTTTCTGTGTTATTTCTATGGTTGTCTATAATTAAATGCTCAATTATTAATTTTTTAAAAACCTTTTGTTGTAATTTTTAAAAATAAATGTAAATACAATCATGCTAATTTAATTTTGATGTTTATTAATAATTTAATGATGTTAATGTTTTGAAAGGTGAATAAAAAATTAAGAATGGTCTAAGTTTTCTGTTAACTGTTTAGTGGTAATGTTTTCACTGGTGTGTTTTTGTTTATATGAACTAACTATCCCTTCCTTAACTTGATAAAGTTAAGGATTTTATTAAATTTAAATCTATCCATCTATATATATATAATTCACCAAATCAAAAGCGATTAGTTTGCAAATAAGCTTGATGAATGACCTTTGCTGGGGTCGACCAAGCAGTTTATGACTGGAAAATGAAAAAGGTGAAGGAGGGTCATTGAGACCAACAATACTTCTTGAGTTCATTTTCGTTGTTCCTTCACAGTATAACATGCATTTTGTAGTGTAGTGATTATTACTTCAGCTTAAAAAGCGGCAGGTCCTGGGTTTATACCCCAGCTGAAACATTATTCTTAAATTTTTTTATAAATGTTAATGTTGGCAAGCTAGGGTGGTTTAGGTTCATCATGTTGTTCTGATTTCTTGATGATGTAATTTTTGTCCACCCCCCACCTTTTCTTTGAACTATCTATGAGTAAGTTTGCAGCGTATGCTACACCACGGGTCATATATAGTGTACTTATAAACTCTTTATCCTTGCTATTTTATGAGTTTATTAAATATATTTTTTCAATGATTTGATCAAATTTAAAAAAAACCCTGAAGAGTTTTTAAAAAAGAAAGAGATAGTCTTCATGAATTTTATAATTTTAAAATTTAAAGTTTTTATAGTTTTAAGATTTCTAGAGAGGTATTACTTATCATCATTACTATTATAAAAAAAAAATTAAAAAAAAAATTAAAAAGTTATATAAGGGAGATAAATATAGTTAAGAAGAAAAAATGTAATCCATTCAGAGTTAATTTTCTTGTCTATATTATTTCATCTGGAATAATTATTACCATGTAGTCTAGAGTCCAGAGTAATAAAAAATGGACATT